>RWJN01000119.1:0-66750 GCA_004332605.1 Steccherinum ochraceum | reverse complement strand
CCTTGTGCGTTAACGGAGTTCCGTTCGTTTCTGCGGTGTACTCATCATCGACTTTGGTTTCAGCTCCAACGACACGGTGCACGCTACCCACTGGAGGACGACGGCTACGCCCACTCAGTCCACCGCCTTGCGGACGTGGACAAATTCAAGGATGGTCGACTGGATTTCTTGGAGGATTACGAGTACGATCTATCATCGGAGGTGTTGACACCGTTCGGAGCAGCCCAGTAAGCACCTCACTCCCGTTGCCGTTAGTGGGCGTCGTCGACCAGCACGGCTGACCCGTTGGCCAAGGTCCTTTGAATCTGGTGAAGCGGCTTACCTTCGATATTCTCACCTCATCGATTCGGACAGCATTCCATTCGTGCGCGCAGCAGGCGCAAACCGTGTCATTGAGAGCGCCTCGAACTGGACAGTTGGTACGAAACTCTTCCTTCTTTCATGTCGGACTAGCGGCGCTGACACTGCTCGGTGGTATAGGGTTTGCGGCGGCTAGTTCACATCAGTATAATCCTGTCGTGAATGTCGTCATCCCTGAGGACCAAAATAACACCCTGAAGGAGGCCTGTCCACTCGGAGGGGAGGGCAAGAAAGAGAAAGATGCCTGGCTCGACACCTTCGCCCCACCGATCGTCAAAAGACTGAAGAAGTCTGCTCCTGGAGCGAACATCACGAACGAGGACATTATCAAGCTGATGGCAATGTGCCCATTCGAGACAATTGCAAAGCAGAAACCTAGTGAATTTTGCGGGCTGTTCTCGGAGAAGGAGTTTCTGGAATTCGAATATCACGGGGACGTTGAAAAGTATTACAAGACTGGGTACGTTCTCATCTATTCCCGTCCTTTCACGATCACATCTCGATGCATCCGTAGCTACGGCGAAGCCCTCGGACCCGTTCAAGGCGTCGGCTACGTAAACGAACTCCTAGCTCGTCTCACGGGCCGCCCCGTCCAAGACCATACACAGCACAACGCTAGCTTACCCTTCCCGCTGTCACGCCCCTTCTACGCCGATTTCACACACGAGAACCTCATGATTGCGGTCTATAGCGCCATCGGTCTCTTCAACATTACAGATCACCCGTTACACACGAAGAAAATGCACGTGAATCGGCGCTGGATTGCGAGCGAGATGGTGCCATTCTCGTCGCAGATGGTCGTGGAGCGACTGGCCTGTGCTGACGGCGAGAGAGCAGGAGGAAAGCAGAGAGAATATGTGAGAATTATGGTAAACGACGCGTTGCAGCCGCTCGAGTTCTGCCCCGGCGCGAAGCACGGAATGTGCTCGCTGGATGAGTTCGTGGAGAGTCAGGGATATGCCAGGCGGAGTGGCGACGAGGATTTACAGAGGTGCTACTCATGAGTCATGACTCGTGTGCCAAGACTTCAGAGCTTCAGGCCCGAAGGCGTGAATGCCTGTCCCTGCAGTCTTCTCATTTCGTTTGTTCCTCGTGCGCCGAAATAATCGAGTATGTTTTTCCCAAGTGGTCACCACGAACGTTCAATAGGAGGATGCGACTCGGAGAGTTCGGTCGACATATGAGAGTTATTGCAGTGTCTCAGAGCACTAGCTTGCAAATCACGGATGTCTCACAACACATGACATCAGACTGAAAGGAAGCGATGTGTTCTATGATATTTCAGCCAACTGCGTCGAGCTCCTGCGACAAATGTGAGAACATGCGACTGCACTTCGAAAGGAAAATCACGCGACAACGAGTATTGAGATCTGAGAGAATGGACGGGCCAGCTCAAACCCGAGAAGATTCTCGGTAGATACTACACCAGAACCCAAAATAGTCGGTGAAATGGGAGCTAGAACATTGTAAGTGTGTCTGACCTGCGTCTGGCAGCTGGCAGAGTGCCAAGCAGAGCCCGTACCCACATCGAGCCACCTGGACTGGCAGAAAATCGCGCGATGCAGCGCACGGGGATCATGCACAGGAGCGAGCACGCCGAGAGATTCTAGGTAGTTCGTGAGGTCACTTGAATTCTGCTGGCAAAGCCAGCCCGGCGGGTCGGAGTTGGCGTCCTCATGCGTGCTGCACAGACAGACTATTGGGTTTTGGTGCGGCGCTTGGTTCTCGATATTGATCGGGATTGAATAGGAGAAGGAGAAAGGAGAAAGAAAAGGTCCGTTCGGAGTTCCAGAGAGTTCCCGGAGTACAAATGTCCCCAAGCGGCCAATTTCGGGAAGTTTGATGCCCCACATGTCTACGAGGAATCGCGGCAGCAGAAATTCGCGTCCAATGCAAAACGGTTGTTCGCAAGCATTGGCATGTCGATGACTTTGAATACCCGAGTTCAGTTTTCGCTACTCTGGCTTTCACGATGATATGAAATAGGGTGAGTACAGGTAACGAGGGATCGCAATGAAGCTCCGTTGCCCGTTGCCAGTAGTCGCACGCCGAGACGGGGTCAAACCGTTGGTGTGTACGCGTTGGAGCACCTCGGGGGCAAAAAGTCCAGGATGCCCTTGAGGCAGTACTGCACCACCAGATCGGCGATCGCGAGTTCCTGCGGTTTGCAGAACTTCAATACCCAATTGAATTGCTGCGAGTGGTGTCCGAACTCCAGAAGACCTCGGCGACAGCGCGAGCTTTGACTCTGAGAAGACGAGAACTTGAAGACAAGGAAGGACAGTAGCCACGTGGTATGATGGTAATGGTGTATGAAAGATCGCCGAACATGATGGGCGCCATCCCGTTGTCACAGCAACGCGCTTAGTCAAACTGCCTTTTCGAGACAGCAATTCCCATTTTGGGGATTGCGCTTTAGACTTTTTCTAGGCCCTTACTAGTTTTGCCTCCTTTCTGACAGTTTCTGCGCTTCTTCTCGCGCATCCTCGGAGACACCTCGCTCATGTAGAGAGACACTTCGTGCGACAGAGGTCTCTTGAGCTGAGCAACAGAGTCAACCGACTTCGCAGAGCTGTGGTCACATATGCGCAAACCTCGGGCTCGTTTCATGTCCTCTGCCGTTCATTAACTCGGAATACGAGCGCCTGCTAAGTTGTCCGTCCCGAGGATTGCCAAGTAAGTCCGAGCTTAATTATGCTTCCGCGCCCAGATTGTTTGTCGTTCTCGAGCTCATGAAACGCAGCCGCTCTCTCGAATTTTTCGTTCAAGTTCTTATACATGCGTCGACGCTCTCGCCCGTCTCTCGCCAATGTATGACTGGGTGAGGACATCTGTAATGCATGCGTTCAAATTGCTCCTATTGCTGTAACCTGCTTTGGACAGGAAAGACCCACCATTTTCGAAGGCGGGGATGAGTTCTCGTACCCTCTGAGGTCAAAACGTCTTCGCTCTTCATGGTGCATGATTCTGATAGGTTTCAGAACTTGTCCAAGCTTCGGCCAATACTAGCCTGTCTGTCGGGCTTGATGTGGCAAAAGACCTGACTGGCTGACGGAGACAGAGGAGTCTGCATAGCCTACGCACCCCCGCTCTCCTAGAGCCTCGTCAGCATCCCTATGTGTTAGGCCCAGTAATCCCCCGACACCTTGCTTTCAAGTTGCTTCCTTCGCGTCTGGATCGGGCATCCAGGGGCGAGAGTTTTTGGCAAGGTTCGAGATGCGCTGCACTGCTGATCGCAGACACCACCGCAGCCAAGTTTGCTCCTGATGCCAACGGCACCACTTTTCATTTTGCCGGACTTGTGGTTCCTTTTCGTCTATAAAGCGTCGGTCAGATGGCCTTGACGATTCATCGTGGTCTCCACTTCTCCTACTCTCACCCGCACCCGCACACTTTGCCCCCTACTCCAACTACCGTCTCATCAAAATGAAGGTTACCGTCTTCAGCTCTCTCGTCCTCACCGCCCTGGCTTTCAGCCCCCTCCTCGCCTCTGGCGCACCTACCGGTCTTGTCGCTAGGGGAAGGGTCTCAGATCTCAGAGCAAGCTCGGGGTCTGCCCGCTCAGGAAACGCCGGCAACGCCAACGGTGGTTCCGTCGCCAACATTGCTACCGGAGAGTCTAGCGTCCGCAATGGCGCAGGAAGCACTAGTACGTTCTACTTCTTATCTGCTCATGAGTACGAGACTTATCGCCTCTTTAGACCGTGCTGGCGACGGAGGCCGTTCTGTCACTGGTGATGCTATTGGTGGGAACGGCAGCTCCGGAGGTTCCGCCACTTCCGGAAACTCTGGAAATGCTAACGGCGGTGACGTGATCAACGAGGCTACAGGCGAGAGCACAGTCAACAACCAGGGTAGCAGTAAGTGCCACTCGATGTCTTTGGCCGCGCTTCAGACCGCTTAGGTTTTCACAGATCGTGCTGGTGACGGCGGCGTCAGCCGTTCTGGAGATGCCATTGGCGGAAACAGCAACAAGAAGCGCAGCTCTAAGATTGATGCCTTGTTGAACAAGTACAAGAACTTCAACCCCCCGAGCAGCGGTTCAGCCACCTCTGGAAACTCTGGTGACACCAACGGCGGTTCCGTAGCGAACATCGCCCAAGGCGAAAGCACAATCCGCAACAACGGTGCTAGTACGTCTCTGTCCTCTGTATCGTCTGTCGTACTGCCGCTTACTAACGTACCTTAGACACTGCTGGAGATGGTGGTCGCTCCGTCTCAGGAGATGCCATCGGTGGCAACGGTAGCGGCTCCGGCGGTGGAGGAAACGCCAGGTCTGGAAACTCGGGCGATGCCAACGGCGGCGACGTCATCAACGAGACGAGCGGAGAGTCGACCATCCGTAACAACGGCAACAGTAAGTTCCCTCTCTTCTGCGTGCGATTCGAGCTTCTCTAACACCACGCCGTTAGACATCGCGGGAGACGGTGGCCGCAGCATCTCTGGCGATGCCATCGGTGGAAACGGCAGCGGTGGTGGCAATGCCCAGTCCGGAAACTCTGGAAACGCTAACGGCGGCAGCGTCATCAACTCGGCCTCTGGCGAGTCCTCGATTGTCAACAGCGGCACCAGTAAGTTCGATATTCTCTCGATAGCTATTCATGCGCTGACGGGTAGTTTCAACAGACCGTGCTGGCAATGGCGGCACCTCGCGCTCGGGAGACGCCATCGGCGGAAACAGCTCTTAATTTCGCCCTCAGTGTCTTCATATCCTCCTTTCCGTTGACGGACTCGGATCGTTGGACCTTTCTCGTTCTTTAATCGTGGACTATCGGATTGGTTATCGGTATTTTTGTAGTCAACTTCTATCACGATCGTTGTATCTTAGTCCAGCGTATCTTTTTTTGCAAAAGGACATTCACTTCTTCCCTCTTTTCCTTCCGTGGGAGCATCCTGATCTGGCATCTTGGTCTGAAGTTCTGAAGTTCAAGCTTTCTGCTTCAGTCTCATTCAGATCATAGCGAGCTAATGTACAACATGACGAATCAGAAGAGACCTACGAGGCTTCACATTTCAAGTCCGCGGACTCCACTCCGGGTTGTTGACACCAACTTGGCCCACACCCCCTTCCAATACTTGATCGACGACGAGTTGCAGAGTAGGCGCAACGGCACTAGCATTCGTTGCCCAGAGTGCCACAGCTACAGTGCTGGAAAACAAGGAGATATGAGCGGGAGCGTACAGGTCCTGCCAAGGAGCCGAGAACTCACTTCGTGCCGTGATAGTTGAGGATGCCCTCGTGAACCGGGAACTTGAATTGCGGTCCGACGTTTGCTACCCTCTGTGAACGGTTTCAGATTCCGTGAGGCGGTACTAAACGGAGGTAGGCGGGGTGAATTGCTGACCTTGCCGAAGTGCCATCCATTCACGAAGAGAATGGCGCGGTAAGGTTGATCGACATTATCAAACACGAACGACATGAAGACGTCGGTCTCGCGGGCGATGCTGAGATTGAAAGTAGTGACAAAGAACCCTACACCGGCGGATCCAGATGGTAAACCTTGCCTCAATGAGCGAGACACCCAGGATGAGGTATCGAATCCGGGCAGGTGCCAGCCTTGACGTTCACCGAACAAACCACCCTCGTTGAGGACACCTCGCGTCTTGTCAGGGAAGCTGACGACCAACATGAACAGACAGAATCGCCTATAACGCATGTGCTACATACCCGGTGTATCCTCCAAGCTTTCCTTGCACCTTCCACTCCGTGATGTTGCCGCCGTTGAGCTTAAATCCAGGTATTCCGCGAGGGGATTTCTCTATTATACAATTCAGCAACGTCTCAATGAGTCAGGGACAGATTAGTCGCTAACCGTTGTCATCCTCGTCGTTACCCATGTTATCCTATACGCAAGGTTGATTTGGCGGGAATACCAATGTAACGGTCATGCGCACCTGGATAACCGTAATGACATTGTCATGACCGACGCGCACTGAACCTTGCGGGAAAGTGAAAACGCCGTTAGCTTGTTCACCACCTCCCGAAATAGTCTTGATGAACTGGTCATTAAGCCAAACGGAGGCAGCGAAAGCTAAAGCGAAATATTAGCAGGGGACCCACGTAGCGAAAGGATCTTCTACTTACCAGTACCGCCGTTGACAGTAAGATTGACGGATGTCTCCGACCCTGTGCCATTGAAATGGCCTCTCCACAGCACAATATTCTCGCAACTGTCAAAGTTGATCAAGACCAAGGACCTCGATTTAAAATCGATTGCTTACAACCCGTAATCACATCCTGTAGGATCCATGAGCTCAAAACAGTCCTCAGAGAGGATATGTCACTCACCATATAGAACTTGCCCATCACCGAAGAGAGGTTTCGTGGTGATATTTGTCGTAGTGTGGTTAGCAACAATCCAGTCAGCATCCGAGAAATTAGACTGTATCTCAGGCAAGCTATCCGCGAACTTCCACTTCGTAAGAGCAGGAACTTTAGCGCTGCTGGCTTTGACCGCCATATCGAGCTGCCCAGTTCGAATAGCAGAAGACTTTCCGCCATGGCCACTGGCGCTCGCCGCCGCGTCCACAGGCACACGTTCTCCATTCCACGAGAGGGACTTGACCGTGCTCGGTGCGATGAGAGTCAAGCGTGCAGTAGCGTTCAGGTCACCACGCAGAGCCAACTCTCCCGACTTCGTAATGGTAGCGTTTCGGACAAGGTATGGGCCGCCGATCAGGATGGTGTTGTTTGAGCCGAATTGCCAGAAGTTCTTGAGATCACCGGAGGCAGCAGGGATAGTGGGAGACCAGAAGGTTGCTGCAGTAACGGGGTCGCTGAACAAGACGAGTTGGGTGTCCGACTCGAACACAGTGACGAGACCCTGGACACCTGGTAGAACGGTGACGGTAGTAGTCTTCTGACCCGCATGGGAGGTGAACTTGATATCAGCTTGGGAAGATCTGACTGCAGCTTTGCCCGTCAGCGCAAGGGCAAACTCGTGACTCTGGTCGGCATCGCCGAATAAGAACAATACATCGCGTTTGTCGATGGTACCTGCGAAGAAGATACTGGCCGTAGAGTATAGTAAGGAAGATTTGGCGCCAAACGCATGATCGGTGACCAGAACCTTGCTTTGGCGTCCATTCAGCGCAATCTGTGAAAAGGTGGAGGGCAAAGTGAGTGACCCCTGGGAGGTAGGCACTGTGATGGAGAACGCGATGTTGGCCCTGCAAGTGGTGGAATGAGACGCAGAAGTCAAGTGGAGGTCACATTACGTACGTAGACGTTGAGTTGTTTTGTCGAACGATGAAGAAGTTGGTGCTCGTATCCGGATTCCTGAGTAGTGTGACATACGCAGCAGAACCGTTGACGGTGACGCCAGGTATACCAGTACTGGTATCGCCAATCCAGTCCGTTTTGCGGAACTCTGCGGAGCTGCGGAGGAAGAGCGCCTGTCTCTTCAGCTCGTCGAACTTGGGTGACAGTGCACGGGATTCCCGTATGGCAGAACCGTAGTCGTAGCTGCGTGAGAAATCTGAGATCCAGTCTTTCGACATATTGGGGGAGACGAGCCTTACCTAGTGTATACACCGGGGAACGGAATACCTCCCCAGCTTGTCCCACTGTCTGGGAGTGAGTACTGCGACAATCGTTCAACCATAGCAGCCGGAAACGTACCCATACAACATATAGTACGAAATGAGTTTAGCGTTGGATGCCCAGTTCTGCTTATAGAACACGTCCTGGAAATCTGGCCCAGTGAGGACTTCACAAGCGTCATAGCCAGGTCCACCCCACGGGTCAAAGGATCCACCTATTACGCCGTAAGATCAGGCATTTGCGAACGCATAAACATTGTCGTACCTTGGAATTCGGGCATGTACCAGGGCTGACTAGGGTTCACTTCGGCATGGTATTGATGATAATTCAGAGTGACGGGGCTCCAAGTACGAGGGTTTGAGCAATCAAAGCCTTGAGGGTAAGAGTCCTGTGACGGCAGTCAACACTTTCGAGTAGCAGCGGATTTTGACCAGAAACTCACCAGTCCATAGATATCGACTGCACCAGTGCCATTGATGAAGTTACGTCCTTCTCCAGGGTCGTTGTACGTTCTAGCATTATGGTCGGCATGGTGCTTTTTCCAAACAAGGACGAATTATGCCTACAGAGGAACGACAATTCCGCCTTTCTGGAAAGCGGCCTCGAGTTCGGCAAAATATTCCGCACGCTCTATAGGGTTCTGCGAGTACTCATTATCTATAAGCAAGCATCAGTGCAGGTATCCCACGAATAACATATGATTACTCACCGATCTGTACGGCTAGTGTGGCCATTAGCTTGATATACTGGGCATCTCAGACAAGAGATTCAACATACCAATGACTGGGCCACCATTAGATACTTGATGAGGGACAGTCGCGTTGATGATTCCGTCCACATACAGTGTCCAGGAATCTCTGAAATCAGTGGCATTCGTACGAAGCTCTGAGGCCACAAGACTTGTTGCCCAATGAGCGATACCACCTGCCGTTGTTTCTGCATTGATCTGTGACCAACACACATCGTCAGCCTCGGCTAGGGAGACTCGGTGCGTCACTTACGTATGGCCCTAGAAAACGTCTAAGTACCGAAAGAAGCCAGCGCAAATGCCAGTACACACCTGGCCTTAGAACAATGAAGATTCCAGCGAGCTTTGCTGCGTCGTAAATAGCTTCTAGACTTCTCCAATCATCGAAATCGACTACTCCAGGAGCAGGATTTGTGAGACCCCCTACATGGAAATATCAGCTCCGACGTCGCGCGGCCGTACTGGTTTGATACTGACAGTGGATGTAGATGCTGCCGCAAAAGACATTCAATCAGTATAACACAGAGGTCCTCAGATTCGTCGACGTACCTCACTGCATTCAGACCCGCGGCGACCATCTTCTGAAAAATGTCTAGCCAAAGGTCTGGCACTGGGAGCCGGAAAGTATGGAATTCTCCGGAACTACGAGTAAGTAATAGTCAGCGACCATGTGGAGATGTACAATGGCAGTGTGACATACTATAAGAACACCCTTTGGTCGTTGATGAAAAGTGTGTAGTTATCCCATTGAACTGTATCATCAAGCCCAGTGGAGTTCCGAGGAGGATCCGATGGCTTGGACACCATGGCAGTATTCTGCAGAGCGGATCGAGCAGTATTGGGCCAAGAGAGAAGCATGATGGCCAGAGATACGAGAGCTGGAAGAGCCCAGAAACGATTACGCCAGAACATTGTCAGTGTTGACTTGGGGGTATGGTGGGTAGCCAGCGATGAAAGGCGGGCATGGAGAGGGTATTTGAGAGCATCCTGAGATTCTAGAGCATCAACCTGGTGATGTAGAAGACGATGCTTCTCGGGTTCCATCATGAGCTGTGGGCAATGGTAACGGTCCGCGCAATGGAGCAGCAGTACCACTGACCGCGGTGGAAGTTCGAAAACAACCGGTGCGTGGCGCATGACACGGCTTTCGACGCGTCCTGATCACGTGGCCGCATCACATGGGGCATGCCAAATCTGGAGTTCAAACTGGAAGCTTGGAACTTGGAGCTCGAAGCTCATAAGTACAACTTGAAGGGCGCATCATCTCCGAGTTCGAGTGGTCATATTACATTTCGACGATTATCTACTACAGCTACAAGAAACATGGTAATCTGCCCGCACATTTTCGCGCTGTGTATGGCCGACCAACATTCTCACTCTGACCCTCACCGTCGCAGGGTCTTCTTAGTACCAGACCCCCAGCCCATTGACCGGTTAGACCTCGCGACGGCTGGGGGAGAACTCGGCCTCCACTCGCATGGTCGAGGCGACACAGGACTGCCGGCTCGGCTCGGAGCAATTTCCCGATCTTGAGGGGAAGGGCAAGGTGGCAGTGCGGGGCTCGGGCCACGGCTGTCCTGTGGTACTGGCAAACGTTGCAACAAAGCCATTAGGATACGTTGAGCGTGTGGGATTTTTCCCTGGGCAACTAAGATGATCTTGTCCTCCAGACGAACCATAGCGGCTGGCGTCAAAGCAAAGTTGCAGAGGTAATCTACTTCCGCTTTGACGACATCTGGAAACCTACGCTCAGGTCAGTGATCATCATATCTTTAAAGTTCCTACTTGACTCACCGGGAGGTGAAATCAGAGAAAACCTCGTTTAGAATATGTGCGTTCTGAAGTCTATGCTCGATCTCTTTCAAAGCCAATTGCTTCAGCTCTTCAAAGCCAACCTAGATGACATCGGTGTACCCGGTAGGTGAGAGATGGTTCCATATTACTGACAAGTCCGCTGACGTACCATATCTGCCAAACGGTACATAGATTTAGGTGAACAAGGAGACGGAAGCTGTGGATTTTCGGATCGCATTCGCGCCAACACATCTCCTCGATAGTCTATACCCTCGGACTTCAGCGGGGCGAAACGAATCTGGCCGGTATATGCGTAGTAAATCAAAGACTGCCATCTATGCCAAGCAGAAAGACCAGGCGATCAGAAACGTGTGACAAGTAAAACGAGAAGTTGTTCATACGTTTTGACAGCGACATCCGGGATGACTATGATGTGTTTGACCTTACTGTCTTCGAGCACGGGAGAGATCGAAGAGAGCGTGGAAATTGCTTCGCCGGTGACGGTCGTATCATCTGCTTCGTCCATCAATTTCTCCTGGATGAACGGTGTCAAGATATAACTGGGCTCCTTTCAGAGATGACGGGTACGAGAAGGGACTGACTTTGCCTTTGGAACTTCCGCAGTCAATAACACTGGCGCTCGTTGAGAGGATACCATCGTAGTCGCTATCCATATCGTCGTCTTCCAGGTCGCTATCCGAAGCATAATCGTACTCGTCGGAATGAGTGGGCAAGGTGTGACGTCCTTGGAATCCGCCAGACAGCACTCATTCGCAGATATAAATGAGCATCGATTCGAACTTCGAGGTAATGTGGCAGCACGTACGACCCCGGAAGTGCTGTCCAGCGGCCTTCAGAATTCGGCTGTTTGCAAAGACGGGCTTGAGTTTACCAACCCTCCCAGTTGGTGAGCGAGAGGAGAACAAGTAGTACGTGGTGTCGACGAAGTTTGCGTTGGAGACGGAGTCTGCAAGGGCGAGCTGCAAAGCGGTGGGAGCTGGCAGTGTGGACATCGCGTACAGGTCTTGGAAAATGGCTGTAAAGCTCAGCCAGGGCATCTTATATGCTTGCAATGGAACACGCAGCAGCACACGCAGCATCTTCATCTTCATACACGGGAAGCAGATAACCATTTGGAGAAAAGCTTACTCACGGGGACTCCCATTAAACTCTAAAGGAAGGAAAGACAACCCTTCTGCGAACATCCATTACCACATTGCAAACGAGGCTCAAATTTCATGGCTGTCCAGAACTAGCGCCGTGGCGTCCAAGGCGTTGGCTTTAGGGCTCTCGCTTTAGGGCTCTCGACGTACCGAATCGGCGCCGGGCCGTCGGCGTACGGTACCGTTTTCGTTACGGGTCGATATGTCGACGACCCGGCTTAGTCATACCCGTATGTCGGTACGGGGCCGTCTGTTCATACGGTACGCTGAACGGCCGTTAAGTACGTCCAGTGATAGGCTAGGAGCGCTTTAAGTGTAGAGGAGCTTGCCAGTGTGTACAATACATAGTAGAAACAGACAAATAATGTAATATGTGCTCCGTCAAGTACGAGAGGTGTTCTCTCGGTGCTCTCGGCGCAGCAGTAAGTAATGTCTGAGTAGCATCAGCTTACGGATTGTAGCTGGCTTGAGACTTGCTCGCCGAAGAGAAATAGTGTCACGGCCTGAAGAGAACACTCGCTCGACAGCCACAGCACATCCTGTTGTGACAAAATCTGGAGTAAGTCGGCCGGGTCATGGGCAGAACTCAGCTCTACATGGAAGAAAGGCAACTCACCTGGGATAGCTAGAATATCTCGGGCCATGCGGGAAAGATTGGGAAAGCGAACCGAGTGAGCATGCCACCAGTCCAGAACAGATCCCTTAAACTCCATGGATTGAGTGTCCAGCGCAAAATAGTCCTGAAGCTCGTTGTTCGGTAGAGGCTGGATCCGATGACGAGCACTGTAGCGAGCCTTGAAATCATGCTTGCGAGGAGATCGTGTGATGGAATTGACGCGATTCTCGTTAGTAGCACTTGAGAGGCTCGAGGTTTCTGCGGACGAACTAGATGGCACATTGTTCATGTAATGGGTGGTATAGTATCTCTGGAGAGATTCACATGAGTCTCTGATCTGGGCCTTATACTCTGTGTCGCGGTCGTCGTCGGCATCCTGCATCAGACCTTGGCGCGAGATCTCCGGATCGAGCACTGTAGGTTGATGACGGCGGCGTTGTGAGAGAACAGCAACTAGTGAATATAGAACACGACGTACAGCATGCCCACAAGTAGAAAGGTGATTCATTGATGATATGAGAGTAGTCGCTGAGCTTATGGTACGAGTCCAGTAAGCCAGTGCGCAGGACCTCAGGAGTTGTTGATGGCAAGCGCTGCAACGCATCTTTGAGCGAATCTTGAAGGCCGCGAAAGATGGCGTGACAATTGGACAGTGTTGGGTGCGAGGTCGCCGACATTTGAGTGGTCGCATCGCGGAAAAGATAAAGCCAATTGCAGACAATATCGACAGCCTGCCAATCAAGGCCACTGAGCTCATCTGGCGTGAGTTCGGATTCGTTCTCCACAAATCTGTTGATGTATTCCTTGTACTGCAACGCACGTCCTGCGCATGAAAAATCAGATTCTCAAAATAACCATGCGATTTCACAGTCACTTACGCAGCATCTGGTGAGTCGATGACCACCGCGTCTTGACGTCGAGGATAAGCATGAGAGCGTCTTCGCTTTTCCCTTCACCGAGAGTTGACGCAGCTACGTGATCAAGCCAACGGTGCCGGCGCTGAGGGCTAGCAACCACGGTTTTACGAAGCTATCAGATATACCTTGTAAGTTCTTGAGGGTAATGTGGAGCAGAACATACAAACGTACTTTCGTGATTGCCTGTACAACACATGGCAAGGCTTCCGGTGTGAACTCATCTGCATTTTGAAGATGAGCTATTGACGAGTCGTGTGCCGAATCCAGAGGCTCTGTAACGACATCCTGGTATCCGTCAGGTCCAATCTGATTCCGAGTACTTTGTCTCGTCGAGGTGCCGTCAATCACGTCGAGAAGCTTAAGGGCAGCAAGGTGAATGATATGCGGGGTACATCGAATACGTGCTTCTTTGGCCGAGAATGGAACTCCCATGGCCTCAAGAAGAATCTCTAGTGATTCCATCATAGTGTCATTGTTCGTCGCATTGTCCATAGTAACGGCGAGCAGCTGCACAGAGCATCAATAACTTTATATTTTGACAGATACGAGCTTCACTTAC
This sequence comes from Steccherinum ochraceum, assembly GCA_004332605.1. NCBI lineage: Eukaryota > Fungi > Basidiomycota > Agaricomycetes > Polyporales > Steccherinaceae > Steccherinum > Steccherinum ochraceum. The sequence goes on along the minus strand of RWJN01000119.1, from coordinate 53,050 downwards.
ACGTGCGGCAATGTCGTAGTACTCAATTGTACGCATCACCGATTGAGCGATGTTAGCCCCGGAGTGTTCTCCGATGAGCTCCTGGAAGTCGATCAAAAGCTCTTCTAAGTGTAGATGCCATATTAGTATTTGGACATCATAGAACTGAAAGCGAAGTACAAACCGAGCTGCCAGTCACTATTCACATAATGCATGACAATGGCCAGGAACGCGTATCCATTTGACGAGCTCCACAAATCGAGCGACAAGCTGACTTTTCCTGGGAGTTCCTGTGAAGGTCGAGCATGCATGCGAATAAATACCAGATGCTCGTATAGTATGATTAGTAACTAGTACCTTGATCATTCCACGAATCCCCTCAGTCTTCTCCTCGGCCAGTGAGAGAATTCGCTCTTTCATTGTCGTACTGTGGGGAATATGAAGTGGGGAGCCGTGGTGGGAGTAATTCATCATGTCCCGATACTCTGGCTGATCGACAATTGAAAACGGCTGGTTCGTGACTACAATAAACTCCGCCATAAGTTGCTCGAAGTACGCTTGGTCCCACCGTTGCTGACAGGTTGCAAAACTCGAATCAGGCAATAGATACTCGCAATGATGACGGAGGTAGCTTACCGAGCCGATATAGAACGTACCAGACGCCGCTGTTCCTTCGGAAGAGGTGTCGATGTCCTTAGTGAGGTCGTATGGTAATACTTGAGGCGACTTTGAGCCGTTCGCCACCTCAAGCTCCTCAACAGTGGGAGGGCCTCGGTTTTGGTCGAAGCGAGTCTTCAAGATTCCCCATAAACGATGCATCTCCTTGGATGCTCGTTTGAGGTTTGAGATGAGACCTGAATAAGAGGATGAGCTTCAAGTTGAAGACCGTGACAGTCTTTGATAAAGCGCCGCATGCCACCACGTACCAGTTTGTGAATGCTTCATCTTTCGTGTGATGGTCAACACACGCCGATCGCCGTGATAGCAGCGATAATGCTTATCATCCTTTTCGCCCGCCTCTCCTCGTGAGTTGTTAGCCACTTGCTCGTAAAAGTAGAAGATGGGAGCGGGCAGGCGTGTCTGAGAATCCGCGTTAGAGTGAGCGTGTGTTGTGGTGTTGTCATGCGAACTGAACACACACTTTATTTCGGGGAGTACCTGTCACCGTCTGAGGTTCCGTACCGCTTGTAGTCGCTGTCGTGGAAGTTGACGTTGCAGGCGTAGAGGTTGTAGTTGCTGGAGTCAGCTCAGAGCGCCGTGTACGCTTCCGTCTCTTGCTAGCGGCGCTTGGGTCTTTCAAACGAGCACTTCGTCGTTCCTTGCCTCGATTCGGAGCTTGAGGGAGAGATTGACGAGGTAACAAGTCCACAATCTTATATAAGACAAGGTACATCAGGTTGATATCCCGCTTTCAAGATGTAGACAAAAAGTTAGCATCATACCTTCTTGTTTGACACTGTACGCATATCCTCTTCATCCTCTTCGTCCTCTTCGTCCGACGAACCCGTATCAGAGTCGGAGTCACTGGAGTACTCGGTATCGTCGTCCGAAGGAAGATCCAGGGATGTAAAAGAGCGTCGAGGTTCGCTTTCGCGTCGAGGATTGCCTTCGGAGCCTGGAGATGCAGCAGAGGCCTGATGTTGGTGAGACGACCCTGCGTGGGCAGCTGAGGTAGCTGATCCAATCGGCGAAGCTTGTTGCGTGTACAGTGGTCCCAAAGGGGCAGGTGATGGTACACCGTTGGTGAATCCGGAGTGGAGCTCATACGGTGGCCAGGATTGTGCAGGTGGAGGCCGTACAGGAGTCGAGGGGAGCTGAGTGAAGCTCGATGATCGAGGCAACATTGAGTTGTTTGCCACGAAATCCATGGCGAAGGATGAGGCTGAGAATGTCTGCGAAACGTCCTTGTTAGCGTACAGACCTGAAATACGAAACAAACATGCTTACTTGTCTGAGAAACTAAGCAGCTTCCGCTGCGCATTCGCGGATTGACCTGAAAACAGGCAAGTGAGTTCTCAGTAAGCACATACCCTCGTTGCCACTGTTGCCAAACCCGAACTGCGGCGGGTTTCTTGGTAATGCTCGAGCTGTTTCCTTGGTGACCTCTTTTCGTAGGCTTGTCCGAAGGTAACTGCACATGAGTTAGTATGTTTCAGCCTAGGAAATACGGCAGAAGAACTTACCAAGACCGTGCATGTACGAAATCCAACACCCAGTTTTCATCACTTCAAATCATCGTCATCTTGTCAGTTTTTGCGTTCTTTCTCAGTCAATAAACTCCTGATGTGTGTCAAGCGTGATCGCAACGAGGTAAAGTAATGAAGAAACGCGTATATTGTGGCAGAGTCGAGATATGTCGTCGCGTCGTGGTGTGGCGAAGGAAAGTCTAAACGCTAATTTTTGGCGTAGCGCCTGAGTACCGTGTGTACGTTTTCGGTCCGTAACGGCCGTATCCTGTACGGCTTTCAGACGGATACGGCCGTCGCCATGCCGTCCCGTCGCCCAGAGAGATCCGTGGCAACACGTCCCCGTCCCCGTAACCTCAACGGCCGTACCGTTGACCCGTCTCGCCGGTACGTCTGAGAGCCCTAGTTGGCTTTCACTCGCCCATCACCACCTTCAAGGTCTTCGTCTACTAGAATTTCCAGTGACGGCGAAATTATTGGGTTTTCAAGAGCCAGTGCGCCACAGCGACAGTGCTGAAAGAATGATCAGTCCCCAACGCGCGTGCCAAGAAGACATTGACGCACTTCTTGCCGCTGTATTCGAGAACCCCTTCATGGCCTGCAAACTTGGACTGAGGTCCTAAAGTTGCCACTCGCTATGGTTCGAGAATCCGCGAGCGACAAACGAGCATCTTATTGCCAGTTCGCCACTCTGTGAATGTACTGTTGTCGAGCCGGAATCCCGATATGTCATGCGGCAATCTTGGCTCTACACGATCATGAATGAGGGAAAGCCAAGTGCGGAAATGTCTGTCGTTTACCAGGAGTAAATTCGTCGTTCCCTACGTTGTTAGAGGCGCGAGTTGCCAGTGTATTGTGCAAGCATACCCGAACCACCGTGATCACCTTGTTTTGACCGACATGAAGTGATTCGTCCAAGAATACGAAGAACCTGTCCGTACTTTCATTAGTAAAACCCGAGACTGTACCTCCAGTGAGATTCATAAAGGGTTCTTTGATGTAGACGAGAGCAGAGAAGCCTTCACGCAAGATCAATACCGGCTTTTCTCGGTACAGAAAGCTATCGATTACCTACCCGTTCCGCCGTTGATGGTCAAATTGATAGTCTTCCCAGATCCAGTGGCGTTGAAATGACTTCGCCGCATTCGCAGCTGATTTCCACGACTGTGCGTCAGCACCCAACAAACAAGGTAGAGGTAATCCTCACAGTCTGTAGTCGCATCCCGTGGTGGCATCATGAGATTGACTGACCCTGCATCGTTGATGAAGCTTTGGTGCATTCCGGGATCATTGTACGTGCTGCGGACCATGTCAATGGGAAGCATCTACAGAGAATTCTCTGAGGGCGTACAAGGGTACGGTGATACCTCCATCACGGTATACTTGCTCAATCTGCGCGAAATAGTCCCTGTGATCCTGTGCAGTTGAGTCGTATTCGTTGTCTAAAACTGGTCAATAGAAGATTGTGTCAGAATGGCAGGATGCCTACCGATCTGCACAGCTAGTTGGGATATCAGTAACGACGAACACAAAGACGAACATCGAGCTTCACCTACCAATGACAGGTCCCCCATGAGTGGCCTGATTGTGAACAGTCGCATTGAGAACACCCTCAATGTAAGGGGTCCAAGCTTCTCTGTATTCTTGATCACTTGAGCGCAGGGCGCCGGAAACGCGGCTGGTGACCCAGTGAGGAATTCCACCTGCGGACGTCTCCGCATTGATCTACAGGGCGCGTGAAGACTATGGGTTCAAGTGAGATACAACGTAGACTCACGTAGGGTCCTATTCAGCGGCATGAGCTTGACGTGAGTACGAGTTGGGAGAAGGAAGCGTACCTGGTCTCAAAACGATCCAAGTCCCAGCGGCTTTGGCGGCATCGAACATCGGTTGCAAGCGTCGAAATCAGTGACTCCAGGCGAAGGGTTGGATAGTCCCCCTGAGCATCCTTGAGCATGACGTGATACTCCGACAGTACGAAAAACGTACCATGAAAATAGATACTAAAGCCTCAAACTCTCAGGACAGATACTTGCACGATACACTAAACATTACTTACCTAACGCCGTTCATTCCAGCAGCAGCAAATTTTTGGAAGATGTCGAGCCATAGGTCGGGCACGGGGAGTCGAAAAGGATGAAACTCTCCGGAGCTGATGCGAGACCAGGATCAGGTTGAGCGAGTGATTTAGAACAAGAATAGACGGAAAAGAACGCACTACAAGAGCACCCGTTGGCTCTCAATGAATAGAATGTAATCATCCCACTGGGCCGCATTCGTGAGACCTGTAGAATTCCTGGGTGGGTCAGTCGCTTCGATTCCAGTGTTGGAAGACAGCAGAAATTGTCCCAAAAAGAGCGAGGTTACTGCATGGACAGCAAAGCTATGGAGTTTCGCCCGCAACATCTTCACTACGAGAGAGACGTTCTATGGACCCAGGTTTTGAGGGCTCGAACCTCACTCAAAACTCCGAAACAGAAGGGCCATATGATCCGGAGGACATAGAGGTATCCTGTCGGAGAGTTTCGCAGGGGCCGTACTACCCCGCGGGCCGTCGGGTCGTTCGTCTTGTCTCCCATCAGCCTTCCTTCCTTCTCATTGTCAACGAGACTCCACTTGAACGACTGATGACGACCAGAGGAAGCGCATGACCTGGTCATTTGAAGAGAGCCTGGTGCCTTCGGACATACTTGCCGTCTTGTAGCTGAGGCTTGCGCTGCTGCATGTTGGTCTACGTCACGTCGATATCGCAAGTCGTCTCTTACGATCCCGGTTTCAACAGGTGACTGCCCAGCTGGTCAATACAATGAAGACATCAATATTGCTTTGAGCAAGAATCTTCGACCGAACAGATGGAAAATTCAATCATGAGATACAGTATAATAGCCTGCAGAAAGTATCAGAGACCTTCGACTTGGATGTCAATGACTGATCCAACTCACAGATAACACATAATCATCCCAAGAATTACGCCCTGACCGTCAATCCGCGTACATGAGTGGCAGCAATCTTGTTGGGCCGAAAGAGGACGATAAGGTAAGTACAGGGCCCTTGACGCAGGAATGTGGACGAGAATGTATAGCAGAACACAAGCTGCAAGCAGTCGCACTGGAGGTCAACTGGAGGTCGCAGACTCGCAGGTCGTCGTGACTTAGCGCCTAGTAGCAGTGAGACGCTCTGTGCCGCTGGCAATATTAGGCGCGCCCCTCCTGGCTGGAACCGCAACGTTGAACCACTGGCTTCAGCAGCGGAGACTCGTTTGGTATGCGCCTTTTGCTCTGTGAATGCCGTTTGAATACTTACTATGATTGATCTACCTCTGTGATATCCAGTCGACATCGCCGACGATTGGCTACTAAATACTTATGGCCGAGCGTAGTCAACATCCCTCCATTCTCAGCCTGCCAATCGAGCTATTCGCAGCAATATGCCGCCTGGTCACGGAGGACAACATGGCGATGTCTATCTTCGGCAAAGGATGGCTGGACCCTAAGACCATCTGGGTCCGAACAACGACACTGTGCTCGGTTTGCCGCTATTTCCGAGACGTGGTCTTGAACACCCCGACGTTCTGGCGAAACGTTCAGTTCAGCGAACACGCGTCCGACACGCGTACTAGAAAGCTGTTGCTCAAGCGATCCGCTCAAACTCCCCTTAGAGTTGTTGCTATCGATGCACCGGGCTATGGGCTTTGTCAGAGCTCCGCAGAAAGAATCGGCCAAGAGATTCTCAAAGAGTTGCACAGGACTGAGGTCCTGCAGTGTCGCTTTATCGGCACTGCAAAATGCGCGGTCCTGAACTCTTCGAAGGACCTCATTCTCCGTGAGCTATTTGTGACTGGCCACACCCAAGTGTCTGAGGGCGCGCGTATCCCTTTCGTTCCCTGCACTTCTCCTCTCTCGCGCTTGGAACGCTTAGAGTGCAATTTCGTGCACCATTCCGTGGTTTTAGGATTTATGCGGCCCACCTTAAAGTCGATCTCTTTGTCATCGCTCAATAAGCCTACGCCCTTGAATGTCTTCCAACTGCTGGACATGCTGAGTGGGACACCTCAGCTGGCGAAGCTTCGGATAGACGAAATGGTCGGGTTCATGCCTCCCTATGACTCCAAGCGCACGCCAGTCACCTTATCTCACCTTCATTCCCTGGATTGGAGGAGTGATTTCGACAGTGGCAGTACTTTCCTGGACCATATCGTCGTTCCTCCCACTCTTCTCCTCTCGTCGCACTTCAATGTACGTGGTTTTCCTGGCAAGCAGTCACCGCATCCACAAGGCGGGTTCTCGAAGATCGTGACTACAGTTCTCTCCAAATTTCGAGGCCACGGACTCACGGGTTCCCTCCCACGAATCGAGACTTTCAGAATTGACAAAGACATACAACTCCTTACTCTGACAGCAGCAGACAACGCGGGTTCTTTCACCGCTACCGCTCGCCTTGCTTTCGCCCGCTACTACTCTGCGGATACAGTCTTGAACGTACTGGCCACCCTGGACTTCAAGAATTTCGCCGCAGGACTGGACGACATAGCCGTGCTGTTCATGCAGGATGAGCGGGACGAAGACGAAACATTTCCCGCATCCTTCTTTGCGACCCCATCTCCTACTCCGAATCTGCACACTTTGAGCTTGTGCGGCGCGAAGCATATATGGGACGGGTTCGCCAGCTGCCATGCTGCCCTAGACGACGGTCGAGCGAAAGAATTGCCGCTACCGCAGCTGTACTGGCTGTCTTTATGTCACGTTAGGCTCAGGTCATCTCTTGAGATCGACACTAGCTCCGATGACAAGGAAAAGGAGACCCTCGGGGCGTTGCGAGATATGCTGCGAATTCGCAAGGAGTCTGGGAGTCCACTCTACAGCCTTCGCCTCAACAATGCCTACGACTTCAACGATCAAGCGAAATCAATGCTATGTCCCTACGTCACGAAACTGGATCTGAAGGAGGACGCGAGGTTGGAGGATGTTGATGACGGTGCAGAGGATTCGGAAAGTACTGGTGAAAGCAGTGGCGAGTCCGACGATGACCGCAATGACTGAGAGTGCGACGAGACATAATCACAGCCCTTCTGTCTGTGCATCGCATTTCGCGTATTCGAGGTGTACTGTCTACTTCACGCTCTTGAAATTCGACTTTGAACTTCCATGCTGGAACATTTTGAGAATAAACCGGCTGAATGAACACCAGCCCCGCCCGCTTTAATCTGTAAACTTTAGAGGCGTGGTCTTTCAGTGGTCTTTCAATTGCAAGTTCTCGGAAGCGCCTTGATTCCGTCTCATACCACCATGTCCTCGTCGACACTCGGAATTCCAGATCGTTGTCCTCACTTCATGCAATTTCACTCAATTCACTTGTGCGAGGTTATTTGAACACGTCAGAGCCTAGCTCGGACCAGTCTAATGAAGGTGCGTTGTCGACCACTATTTCGAAGCAGCATGGGATGAATCAATTTCTCAGCTATCAGCTCGCCAGCGTGGCGACCGCGTTGAAGATACCCTGCAATGCGCTTGAGATTCCATGCGTTCTTTGAATCATTCAGACCAGACACGAACCTTGCAAACAAGACCGCAGAGCGATGGATTACCATTTCAAAACAACGTGGAAAGCGTGCCCACGTCAGTGCCACACTTCGCAAGCTTCGGCATCTGATCTACATGATAAAGTGAAGCTTGCTTCACTCTGCCAGTCAGCACGGACGTTGGGACGGAGGGAGACGGACACAGTTGACGGTGGCAGCAGGGGTGTGGCTATAGCAGCTTTTGGGTTGATTCGTTGGATGGAGATGAAGAGGCGATGCGGCGTGTCTGGATGTCAACATCGTGCCTTGTCATACAGCTACGGATTGAGTCCCGTCTCCATCCAGGACCATGGATGGTCATCTTTCGTGAGTACACTTCATTCATTCTGAGTGTATATCTTCTTGAGGCGAGCGAAGATGATAGGCACAGGGGAAAGTCTCAGCGAAGCTTCAGCTTCTTCCGCTGTGCGCGGACTTGTCGGATCCTGCGACCGGATTTGAAGCTTCAGGCTCGCTGCGACGAGCAGACAAATTCGGAAGAAGAAAATACAACGGCACATACAATTGGACGTCGGGTGTGCAGCGACATAGCTGCGCTGCGTCCGCCAACATGTAACCATGGCGAAATGTAGGGCTCTCCGACATGTCCGCTTCGTCTGTCTCAGAGCTCACGATATTTTCGTCCAGGGCGAACGACAATGTTCAAAAGGATGTGATCTTCTCGTGGATCTCTTTCTTCCTGTTCTGAGGGCTTTCGTTCCCAAGTCGGGCTTGGCAAGACAGGATAAGCCAAGATGGTAATCCGTGCTGCTGAGTAGGAGCGACAGGTATATCAGACATTCCTGATCCTGCGCGTTGATTTGGGTTCTTGATCGCAAGCAGGGAATAGCAGCTGCCATTTTGTGATGCATCGCAGGCACGTCACACTTTCTTGTCCGACCAGCCTCTGCGAGTGATTGTTGGCGGGGTGAGTTTCTCAGCGGTGGACGGCGTATAAAGCTCTACCATCCGACGTGAGAGGCGGAGGTTTGCTACGCTACGCCATGGAGACCCCGCCGCCTCTTCCTAATCCCTTGACACCGTTGGCCTGGCTGCCCTCGGATATTGCATCCCAGCTTGAAGCGTCGAGGTATCTATACTCTGCAACTGTCGGGGTGAGTTCGATACTCTCCTCTTGATGAATTTCGTACTCATACATATGCGTCTTCAGGCATGGGTATGGGATACCTTGATGTCGATCCCGGAGGACGTCCTCATGTTCAGAGACCATCCGATGCGAATCGCTGACGTTGTGTACATACTCGCTCGGTAGGTAGAAGTGTTCACAAGACAGACCACCTTTATCTGACGTCGGCTATCTCTCGATAGTTTCGCGTCCTTCGGCTTCATTATCGCGTCACTCATTTTCCAAGGTGATTTGTCCCAGCTTCCTATAAGGGTTGTCCGCGGGCCGCTCACACCCCTTACTACAGTTGCTTCAGTGGGAGATTGCCACAAGCTCGCGCAGGCCATAGGATGGCTTGGAGCATGTGCCTTGCCGCTCAATTCCCTGCTCTTCTTCTTCCGAGCGCGGGCCGTATTCAACAAGAACAAGATCTTGGTTGCCCTTTTCGCCGTTCTGTGGCTCGGAACATTAGGAGGATCCTTGACTGCACCTTTCGCAGTTGACGGTATTCACATCGGCACAACCAGCAACTGTGTCAACAGCAATGTGAAACCGTTCGCCTCTGCCGGGAGCATTGCCGTCGCAGTCAACGATACCCTGGTGTTCCTGGCCATCTCGACGCAGCTGATGATGTATAGTCTTGCCAGCACCTGGTCTTCACGAATCAAGGCGTTTATGAAGGGTCAGGGCCTCGGGCAGATCTCAAAGACCCTCCTTCAAACTGGCCAGTTGTATTATATGTACGTCTTCTCACGGTGTATCATTGATCTCTGGTGAAACTGAACACCTATAGGGCTACCGTCGGCCTGAATCTTGTGGCAGCCATCGTCATCCTGACACCCTCGGTCCCACCTGTTCTTCGCGCTATGTTCTCCATTCCGAACGTAGCGCTGCAGAACGTGATGGCGTGTCGTGTTTACCGCCAGCTCAAGATTGGACTTATTCGAGAGCAGCCTCAACCTGTCGTGTTGACGTCCCGCGGGACCATGCAATTCTCGCGCACGGCCGTGGCGTCGAAAGCCAATTCTCAAAGTCAGGTGGAGAGCCACATCTCGCTGCACAACCTTTCTGGTCCCGGGGGGAGGGCAAAGACCCTCGGCGTCCCAGTGCATGTGGATATCGACCGCGAAGTGGAGGTGTCCGTCGACGAAGTTCCGAGTCTGCATAGTTCAAAGAGCGGTCTGACATGGAAAGGGAGCGATATGGCGTAGTTGTGGCAGTTAGTGAGGATCGTGATCACCAATTTCGGGAATCCCCGGCTGCGATGTTATGTCCCCTGCTTCTTCTTTCTTTACGGTACCGTACTTGTTACCCTCATGCACCGATACCCTTCTCTGTAATATCTACTTTCTTTCTACCTCTCCATGATGCTTATGGGTATGGGCGTATGAATGAACCAATTATGGTCGCGGCTCGACTACTGTACCAGGTCAGCAGGAACGTGTCGCAAGAAGCCACTGCGTGGCGTGCCGTGGACGATTGTGAGAGAAGAGTAAGTCCGACACGCATCTTTGCACAGGGCAGATCTTGTCTCACGGTTCCTTACCTTGCAGGATAGAGTAACAGCGACTAGCTCGGAGAAGACTGCTCTGGTCCCGCATGTATCACACCAGGTCATCAGCGTCCCCCTTTAGCGTCCCATGGCTGTCATAATTACCAGCGACTCATGAAGCCCTAGTCTCCTTCGTAATCCCCCAGTTTCCTCCCCGACCCCCACCATACCCCGCCGATCATCATGGGCATACAATTCTCGAAGACCTACGTGACGGATCCCGCCAAGCTTGGTGTCAAAGTCTCTCAGGATAGAGTCCCGAAGGAGGCCGGGGACGAATGGCAGAGCTATGACTACGTTGTGGTTGGCGGAGGTAAGTGTCTTGTTCAATGAATATCAGGCGGATGAATGAACGTCTTTGTGCAGGCTCGGCGGGGTGCGTGGTAGCTGCACGTCTTTCCGAAGATCCTGGCGTCACAGTACTGCTGATTGAAGCTGGAAAGAGGTGAGTCGCGTAATTGCTGCTACCAACTTATTTGTACTGAGCTCGAGCTGTAGTGATGGAGGATTCTTCACGCGGGTGCCTTTGGGATTTACGAAGACGTATGAAACAGATGTCGATTGGGTGTACAAGTGCATGTACGTCCCGATTCCTGGAGCCTTATAGAATCAGGTTGCTAACGTATGCCTCGTGAAGCCCACAAGAACGGCAAAGCGGGAAGGTGATTTATTGGCCAAGGGGGAAAATGCTCGGTGGGACCAGGTTCGCACCCATGTGATGCGGTGACCATACCTCTTGCTCATCTCATCTCACCAATCACCTAGCATGCTCAACGCGTCCATATATACTCGTGGTACCCCTGAAGGTGCTTCAGCTTTCAGTCACACTCCATTCGGTGTGCTGACGCCTACTCAGATTTTGATCGGTGGGAGAGGGACGGTGCAACAGGGTGGTCGTACAAGGACATGGAGAAGTGAGTACAGCCAGACAACTCGCCACGCTCGTCTTGCTCAAAACTTGTATCAGATATTTCGAGAAGGTGGAAGGATTTGACGGTGCACGAAAGCAATTTGCCAAGTTTGATCTGAACAACAAAGGCCGGAATGGGCCAATCCAACTTGGTCAGACCGAGGACGCGTCGGTAAGGGTGTTGGCTCGTTATGACGTACGTACTTGAAACTGACAGTAGACTTGTGCAGTCTATAGTTTCGATCATCCGAAGTGCCATCCAAGACTTGGGAGTTCCGTCTGCTCCGTATGTTCTGCTCTACTCGCCGTCGAGTGCTCATTGACCGATTCTTCCGCCAGCGATCCGACCGGGCATGGTGGCTTGCTTGGGCACGCGCGTTTCATTGGCACTGTTGACGCGAAAGGCGAACGTGAGTTGGGCTGGGGCATGATAGACGCATGTCCACTGACGACATTCCGCAGGGTCCTCGGCCAAGGCGTACCTAACGCCAGAAGTGCTTGCAAGACCTAACTTGACCGTTGCGACAAACATCATGGTTGAGAAGATTGTATTCTCCGAGTCGGAAACTCCTCGCGCCGTTGCTGTCGAAGTCTCTGCGTCGAAGTCTGGGCCAAGGTATCGAATTGCGGCCGGGAAAGAGATCATCGTGTCCGCCGGCGCGTTTGCTACACCGCAGCTCCTGTTGCTCAGTGGTATTGGACCGAAGGCTGAGCTTGAAGCTCTGGGAATCAAGTGCGTGAAAGACTCGCCTCACGTTGGTAAACATATGCTCGATGTAGGTCCATAGTGAGCCGAGTTTACGAGCTTTCGCGACTTACATTATGTGGTAGCACGTCTCCAGCGGCCCTATCATCCTTCGCTCCAAAGCAGGCTACAGCATCGACCATCTCAATTCGCCCCTCAATGGTGCTCAAGTTCTGCTTAAATGGCTTATCAGCGGAACCGGACCTATGAGCTCTCTGAGCGTCAACTCTGCTGCTTTCGTACGAAGTGATGATTCGAAGTGAGTCGCGTTCTTCTGAAAGTCTGGCTCGTAACTCACCCAATGACAGGATTTTCGACACCTCGGTTGGCAATGTGGACGACAACACTTCAGGCCCACAGTCTCCTGACCTTGAAATCATGTGGGTACCCGCCGTTGTACCCACGTTGACCTCCACTGCACGTTCGGGGGAATATGGCTTTACAATGGTACGGTCCCTTCACCCAATTGAACTCCATCTATGTGTCTCAATATGCTCTAGATGGCCGTAGCTATGCAACCCAAGAGCGAAGGATCAGTGACGTTGAAGACGACAAGCATATGGGATCGGCCAATTATCGACCCAAAGTACGACGACACTTGGTATTCTCTCTCATAACGCTTGCTGACACTATCTTGATGTAGCTTCCTTGAGTCACCAAGCGACGTCGACTTGATCCTTCGAGGGGTCCGCTTTATCCAGCGTGTTGCGAGATCAGAACAGCTGAAACACATAGTGGATTTAAAACCCAATAATGCAGACAAGGAGAGCTACTTCTGGTTGGGTGATATGGACCCGGACAAGGCAAGTCATGCGAACCAACAGCCCCGAGATCCCAGCTGACGTGGCATGTAGATCTCTGATGACGATCTTCGGCAGGAGATACTGCGTCGTGGATATCCAGCATGCCATCCCGTAGGTTGCTCCTCATCGTGCACCACATCGCAGTAGACTGACAAGCGAATCATGTAGGTCGGCACATGCAGAATGGGCAACTCAACGGAGAATTCTGTCTTGGATCACCAACTGAAGGTTCACGGCGTCAGTGGACTTAGGATAGTCGACGCTTCAATCTTTCCAAGACACGTCTCTGCGCATCCGCTAGGGCCAATCTACGCAGCAGCAGAGAAATTGGCAGACATGATTCAGACATCAGAATGAGTGTAGGCAAGAATTAGGATTACTACTATATGTTACGGGCGATTACAAGTTCGTTACTTTATGTCGTTACTTCGTGTCTGTTACTTCTGCACTGCTCTCCTCTCAATCCATATCGTTCATACCAGTGTTAACATCCGCGTTTGCGTTGCTAATATCGATTCCGTGAATGCGGTCCTTGCCCGCCTGGCGCAAGTCATCCTTCAGCTGGCCGAAATCTACATCGACATCGGCAAGGTTGTTGCGACGGTGGAGAGAGCGACGCCCGACGGTGGCTGAGATGAGGGGGTTGGTAGGGTCGGTAGGGGCAGTAGGGTCGTTTGGAGGAGTAGGATTAGTTGGGGCAGTAGGATCGGTGGGAGCAGTGGGGTTAGTGGGGGCAGTAGGGTCGGTAGGGGCGGTAGGATTGGTAGGGGCAGTAGGATCAGTCGGGGCAGTAGGATCAGTCGGGGCAGTCGGATCGGTAGGAGCGGTGGGGTCGGTGGGGGTGGTCGGGTCGGTCGGATTTGTGGGATCGGTGGGATCGGTCGGGTCAGTGGGATTGGTAGGATTGGTTGGGTCGGTAGGATCAGTAGTACTTGACGATCCAGTGGAATCCCCGGTACTTGACGTACCGCCGTTACCGGCCGTGTCTGATGAAATAGAATCAGCAAGATGGAACTGGTCGATCTGTAGATGGGGACTTACTGGCACCTGCTCCCTCGTTATTGATGTTTCCGCCTGAGTTGTAAACACTGCCGCCGTCGGCAGAGCCAGCATCGCCAGAGCTGCCGTCAGAGTTGGCGGAGCTGCCGGATGACGAAGTGCCGCCGTCGCCTGCGACATCTGGAAGAAAACTGTTAGAATGAAGAATCGATTGAACGCTGCAAAGAACTCACTGGCTCCTGCAGCATTGGTGATGGTACCGTCACCGCTGCCTTCATTGACGACGTCGCCGCCGTCTGCGCCGCCAGTGCTGCCAGAGTCGCGACGGAAGAAGGACTCGAAGCCGTTTGAACGAGCGGCGAGAGCGTGTGGAGATGCGGGTGCAGCAGCCACGAGAGTGGAGCTCGTCGCGGCGATAACCACCAAAGTCGTGAAGAAGGACGAGTGCATGATGATGATGATAGTTAAGTATGTAGGGGAAGGATGTAGAAGATGCGATGAAAGGTGATAAAGGAGGCGGTTGGTGGTAGTGGGGGTGGTGGTAGTTGGATTTGTTTGTGAGAGGTTTGTTGGTCGAAATCTTCTGCTATATATGCATATGGCCAGATGGCCCGTCGCGAACCTGCTACTTTGCGAAGACCGAGCGGATACCTGAAAAGTACAGTTGGTCCGCGTTCGCGTCATAACGACGATCTGCAATCGACAACTCAAACGGAGCCGGAAGCAGAGAACATGACGGTCGTTCTACGAAGGAAGTTCCTAAGGATACGACCGTTCTGAGGTTTCCCGGGCGCGGCATGGAGTCGTAGCAGCAGTCGTTGTTGGAGTATATTGTGCGGACCAGTTCACCAAATAGCGTAAACCGACAGCTCTCAAGGGGTAGGCGGTACCGTCAGATCGCCACGAGCTGTGAAGAGCTTGGGAGAGATCGTCGTGAGCGTCCTGACGAAATATGCACGAGATCGGCGGATGGTACGGCATGGACGTACAGCTCGGCATAAGTTGACTCCCCACACCGCAGTTACACCACGGTACTGGCCTTCCTACCATCGCTCCTCGATAACACCACAACCCCACAGACGGGTCGGAATATGCACAAGTCGAACGTAATGACGTGACGACGACGACGACGTAGAAGTCGTAGACAGGACGAGTCGGAAATAAGCGCCTTATCACGACAACGCCCACGGAACTTCCGCATGCGGAAAGTACGCTCTATATATGGTTATGATAGCACTCAATTGGGACTGCCGCAAGTTCCTGTATGCTGACATTGGACTATATCAAGCACAATACTGCTCGTACGCGCACTGTAAGCAAAGACACTCTTTCATCTACTATTAGGTAGCTAGCTGATATACATCCAATGGCGTGTTTATTCCGTTAAGAGATAAAGGTCTCCGAAGGTACCACAGTGCGAGCGACATCTCCATCGTTCTCGGCTTGCAGCCTGATATCAAGTTCTCCAACATACGATTGCCACCGCAATCGTTCTTGCTTCTGGAGTCCAAATGAGTGATAGACACCAAGCTTGCGCAGTGGGATACCGGCCTGCTTGCGTACCCGAAGCATGGCTGTTAGACTGTCACAAGACAGCTTGCCATTGGCATCGCTTAGAACGAGATCGTTGGAACCAAGCTTGAAACGCCGAGTGAGATCTGCATGCGTTAGAATGAGCACTTCCAAGCTTGGTAGAGGGAAAGAGGTAGCAGGGCGTCCTTCGAAGGACCGATGGGCTTCCGCAAAGGGGATCCAGATGAATTCGGCCCAGCTCAGATGCAAATTCCGCACATTTGCAGTGACGGCTGACGGAGTGAACAGTGCTCTAGGATACGTGTCCACGTCTTGCGTAAGAATATGGGAAATGATGGTAACCGTGTGCAGTGCTGGTAAGAGCCTTTCGCTGCCATGATCTCATAAGCACTCCACTGCGCCGTCGATATTGCAATAGCAGTGAACACCAGCAGAAATGAAGGGAGTATGCGTCTCGTCTCTTGCTTCAATGATCAAGTAAGGGTCCTCAGCGTGCCGGGTCCCATAAGAAAAAGAGCGTCCGACTATAAGTTCATGGACCTGCGGAAGAGTGCCTAGGAGACCAGAACCACACATCTTCGCGCATACTGCAGACAGAAGCGTCCGGTCTGCAGTTGTGCTTTCAACATTCTGGTAAGCGTGCCCGTCTATGAGAAAGAGGCCCGATGAGAGCACCGCGGGAGGAAATATAAGATGATTCAAGATCAGAGCCATGGAAACCTCGTGATCGCACATCTGGAAACTGCGAAGCCGAGATGAGGTGATGGTCGGTATGTTGCCAGGATGAGGCGGGATTGCGAGAACATAGTTGATGCTCAGATCTTCGAGCTGAGGAAGAGCATTCAACGTATGGAGAAAGTCTGTTATTGTACAGAGGGGCTTGACTCGTTGAAGTTCCAAAGACCTGAGAGTGGGTCGTAAGAATGACTGGACGTCGGCAGCCATGATAGAAGACAGAGCCAGTCGTTCCAGCCGTGGAAGAGGGGACGACGGGAGAATAAAAGGGATGCCGCTGGGTCGGATGTGGCAGCTGAACTGCACGCTCAAGTCGCGGAGGCAAGGAGCTTCAGCGAAATGATTGCGAGTGTCGCTCAGGTCGAAAGGGCGACCAAATCGACAGTGTAGAACCTCAGTGCGACGTAATTCCTTGCAAATGAGGCCTGAATCTGACATTGCAGTCGTGACATCTGCGTCAGTGCTCGTAGCCAGGCCTCCAATCCCTTTTGTCGTTGTCTCGTCTGATGCATTTGCGTCCGTGGCGAGAACTCCATCCACCCTGTCCTCGTCCATATCTTCATCAGAATCACCAGGGTCACTGGTTGTATCAGAGTCCGTGACGTCCTCCTCCTCCTCGGCATCATCTGTCTCGTCGGTGTCAGGGGGGCCTCTGTCTATATCTTTAGCGTCGAAGGCCACGTCAAGAGTCAGCCGCAGTGCTGCGTTGCCTGACCGAAGGAACATCAAGTTTCTGATCCGTACAGGCAGTTGGTCATGCAACCCGATGTCTCTCCATAGGACTGGTGCATTCAGGATTACTTCCTGAAACCGGCGACAGACAAGAACCAGTGTTATTCGGCGACGCCAAGACGGTGCCAGAACGAGAGCTCCAATGGGATGATCGTCCAGACAGAAGCGACATATCTCGACCAAAAGCTCGAGAGGAATGCTGAGTAACGGAGAAAACTTCCTCCGCACGTTCGCCTGACGGTTTGGCCATGAGAAGAGCGTGTGTGGCCTGTCAGCCTGGGCACGACTGGGGGCCTTGTATCCTCCGCGTCGAGGCACGGTGACATCCTAACTTCTGTGTCAGGTCAGTAACAACGTATAGATCATCGAACTCACATGCAAAATAGCAGGCCCGCTGAAAAGTGTAGACATGGAAAGTTCTAGGAGGTAAGTCAGTAGGATAGCGCAGATGGCCACAACCATCCAACTACCACCATGGCCCAACCATGGCCGCAGTGTTCAAGGTTCTTGGCAGTTGGCGGCCAATGCGATTGTGTTGCTTCGTAATAATTACGTACGAAGCGAGTCTCGCCTTTGGCCATCAACGTTCAACTTGACTTCAACCTCCTTTGTCTAGCCGTCTTTCATATTTCTTCGACTCTTTATGTACCTAATCACAACTCGAGGTTGCCATTGTTCACGATGTGCTACATAGGAGGGACGGAAGTCGACGGTGCGGCATTTGAATCGCTGTGTACGTGTATTGCTCAACTACGTGTATAAACACACGATGTTCAATCTCTTCGCATTGTACTTCTACAGAGCAAGCTACATGTCGCGATATAAAACTCTCGTTCCTCGAACCATGACTACCAAGAAATCTATACCTCCCTTCGCCCCCCAGTTCCCGCAGCCAACGCGTCAAAAACGTCCCATCACATCGTCCGGAAGACAACTCTCCTGACTGGTTCTCTCGTACACTGTCAACACCCCTCCTTCACAAACCAAACTCAATCTGCCACGCTCGCCATGCTCTACGACCAGGTCCTGGATCACCTGTAGCATTGCCCTCAAATCTTTGACAGTGCGCTGGCAGCCCGCCGCCACGCCTCGCATCTCGGGCGAGTCAAGGCTTCTCTTCTCGATCCTGCAGAAAGTACCTTTCTGATGTACTCCTAGGACATGCTGGGCAGTTTGGGATAGGAAAAGTTGTGGGTAATATTCATTCCACTCCATGTTTTGTGCATTTCTCTCTGAGCGAGTCGTGAGCTCCATTATCGAGCCCTGTGGTACCTGGTAACCGCCGTGCACGATGACGATGTCAGGGGTTGTCGCTGGCGTAGATGCTGCGGTAGCGGTGGAGGTGGCCTGCGTAAACTCGGGCGACACTTTGAGACCTGATAACAGATCTGAAATATCGTCCAGGCTACTGCTTGTCCGAGCCGCTTCGAGGGTGGATGTGGTAGCTTTCGGCTCAGGCCGAGGACTACACGCATCCACCGCAAACCGCACGACGAAGCTCATGCCGTCCATATCCTGGAATTAAGAAAGCTTATCAGGTTCGCACTTTAGGTGGCAAATAATGCGATACCAACGTATCTGACGATCCTGTGGTGTCCAGTTGAGCCTTCGCACCCTTGAACCAGCTTGGTGGTCGCTTTCTCAAAATTGAAGCCAAACGTCAACCCCGACATGTCTTCCTTGAACCTCTTCTCCCACCGGTTCATCAAAACAGTTCTCTTCCCCCCTAATTGTAAGTCGATCCTAAAGTCCTTAATCTCCGCATCATCTGCACCATTGAGCCACCTCATTAGCTTCCGGAGGTTGTTGCGGTCCGTGACAAAATCGAACATGGGCCATTCCAGGTGCGCGACCTGGCCATCCGACGCCAGAGCATCCACTGCGCGGAACAGTGATAACAGAGGCGTCTTCTCGATGCGGTAACCATGCTGATCGACGAATTGGGTGCCAGTATCCGCTTGGACACGAAAAGGTGTGGATCGCCCCACCCACTCTCGAGGAGCACCTAGGAGAAGACAAAAATGGTTGAGGCGCGTAAGATCCTCCCAACTCATCTGGGCGCGATGCACATACCTGGGACAATGATAGTGGGTTTATCAGCTCCGGTCCAGTTGTAGGATCCGATGTAGGCAACATTCTTCAGCTGCAATGGAGCGGTCGACGCCACAGTGCTAGTGGTGGCGGGTCTGCTCAGCGTTTTCAGGGCAGTGGATTTGAGCCCCGCTTTGAGGTTTCGGTCGGAGGGGAGATCGGTAGTGGGGAATGGTGTACGAGATGCGAAAGGGTTCCTACTGCCTCTCCTATGCGAAGAGTATGAAGACATCTGGTTTGCTGGCAGATGTAGGGATTTCGAAGGAGCCTGAGAAGATACAGTCTGTGATGAGTTGTATTTGTACTTCGACCTCGTAGCAGCCCAGTATCAAACTTTGTTGAAGACCTTTAGCATTCATCCTTGCTTCTTCGCTACGGAGCATCACGTATGGTTAACGACGCTCTTCATGTAGCGGTACACGTTCGCTTTCTCTCTGCGCAAGACCACCTTTGAATGGTCAAATCAACGTCGAGGACTGCGGACAGCACGAAGGAGACTGTGCAACCCGCGCCACAGTTCGGGGGAATCCAGAAATCTATGATCAAGCGAATACAAATAGAAGTACAACACCAGTTTTCAATCTCTCTCCATTCTATACGCGACAGTTGTCCAAATTGAATATAAGGATATCTTCGGCCCCAATTTTCACCAAGTTGTCCATGATGGTTGCCATATTTTTCTTCTCGACCATTGCGCTCACCGCTACCCACTTGTCGTCCTCCAAGGGGCTGATCGTTGGTGCGCGCCGCCCAGGGGTAATAGCAGTCGCGTCGTGCACTTTCTCCCTGGGGATGTTGTACTCGCATACGACGTATTTGCCTGCTGCGACAACACCCGCTATGCGACTCGTGATGGTTTGGATGAGCGGCTCGAATGCAGCGTTCTTCTCCACCGTGTGCTTGATGAGAACGGCTTCCGTCTCCAATATGGTGGCGATAGCATGCAGACCTGCTGCACGCATGGTATCCCCGGATTCTGTGCGTTTGGCGTCAATAAGACGGCGGTTACGCCATCGCAATACTGTACTTGCCTACGAGATCGACTGCAGATGCCGTGAGATTCGTCTATCAGCAGTAGGGGGTAGGAAACGTACCGATTCCGTCTGCAAGACCCAACGCACATGCGGCTTCCACACTACCTCCAACGTACTCGATTTTGGTCGCAGCATCTCCCGTCAGCTGTAACCGGGAATCGATCTCTCCAAAATGCTTTCCTGCGAGTACTTCGAAGGATGTGACAACCCGCTTGCCAGCGAGGTCTTCCGCAGATTTGAAGGGGCTGCTTTCCGGTACCTGGACTTGGAGTGCGCATTTTCCGAATCCTAGCCGCAGGACTTCCGCAACTTCGTTCTCCATGTTTGCCTCAAGGATAACATCGTGGCCTGTGATGCCCAAATTGACGTTGCCCTTTCCGACGAAAGAGGGGATGTCGGATGCCGGGAGGAATACCCTGCATCAAGGTTTAGAGCTTAAATGAACGGCCGCAGCAAAGATGTCGCTCACAAAGCAATGGGAAGGTTCTTCACCAGTGCGACATCGAGCCTGTGACTTCTCCTGAACTGGATGTCGGATCCTACCAGGATTGGGTGAGCGACCAGCTAGCAGTGCTGGGTACGACGTACCTGCGAGAAGCTCCAAGCACTTATCATGCAATCGCCCTGATCAAACCGAGTCAGGCCCTTCCTACTGCAATGAAAAAACCAGGACCGCATCGCACCCTTTTTGGGAATGGCGAACAGCAGTCGACCATCGAGCGATTCGGAGTCTGTGGCAGACGGGGACATTTTTTGAGAGTCTTGGTTGCGATGAACAGAAACCAAAGACTCACTCATAGGATACATGGTATCACCCAATCGACTCTTCTTGAGAACGGCGCCGACAAGGCGACCAATCAAACGTTCTTGTGATGGAGAACAGACGGTGGAAGGCAAGCTGTTGCGCTATTTCGAGTCATCGTTAACGTGAAGCTGGCTGGTGGTAGATCAAGAAGTTGGGCTGATAAGATGCGATCTTTCAGCACGATCGAGATCAAGAGATACGATAGCCGCCGATGACTCCGGGCCGATCTCCGTAATTCCCCGGATCAGCCTTCTCCGCCGCGCGCGGGTCAACCATCTGCGGGCATCCGCCGCACTACTCAACGTTCAACTGCGGCGAACATACGCACTGCACATCCGATAGGCTCTTTCGCATCCCATCCAAACTCACTTTTGATCGCAAACAAACTGTAAACCGTTTGGAATAGCCGAGAAGGCTGCTCGGTGCGTGGTGATAGGCTTTCGCCATTGAAGTCGCTAAATTCAACCATGATGCATGACGTTCCAGTTTCAGCCCGTCGGCCACTCTAGTAGTGACCGATCCACCGAGTCCCGACAAGTACATCGTTTGCGAATCGAACGTCTTGAGATATACATGGCAGGACACAGAGAATGTAAGTGCCATGTCGACAACAGTACTTGCTACTATGTGCTTATCCTGCACTCATTCTGCTACTTGCCTCGTAGCTAGCAAGTCGTCTGACCAGCTGGACCAGGACAATACTTGTCATCTCATCTCCTCCGAGGCTCATTCCGGGATTACACAAGTTCACAGACAACTCGAAACAACAGCGGTTCGATTATAAATGCTACAGGTCCTCCTATTTAATCTCGCAAAGCAGGATGGACCAGCAGGCTGAACACCTTCCTTCTTGCAAGCTCCCTCTTGCGGTTCATCACTATGGCGACCACGTTGAGCAAAGCTAGTCGCAGTCTTCCCACTCATGTGACACTTCCTTCTGGTGACAAGATGCCAGTGATCGCGCTCGGTGTCTACTTGTCCAAACCAGGAGAGGTCGGTGCAGCTGTAAAGACCGCTTTGAAGACCGGTTATAGGCATATCGACGGTGCTTGGGCATACGGAGTGAGTCTGATCCTTCATTTGTACGCGTTCAAACTTTCTGATCACACACACACACACCTCAACAGAATGAAGAGGAAGTCGGAAAAGCCATCAAAGAGAGCGGCGTACCACGTGAAGATATCTTCATTACCTCCAAGGTGAGAAGACCTTGCGCCTTCTGAAACTGATAGCCTCTGACACTTCTTTGCTCGGCGTAGCTTTGGAACTATTTTCATGCTCCAGAGGACGTCGAGGAAGCACTCGATGATTCTCTTAAGAGACTCGGCACCAGTTATGTTGACCTCTACCTAATCCACTGGTACGTGCCTCTAGCCGGACGGTCTGTGCATCAGGAGAGTTCAGCTCACCTCTGGACCAGGCCCCTCGCGTTCCACAAAGAGGCGAAGACTGAGCTGAACAAGGAGCTCACTGCCAACGCTTATCCCACGTGGAAGAAGCTGGAAGAAATGCTCGACAAGGGTAAAGTCCGCAACATCGGTCTGAGTAACTTCACTATCAAAGGGATGGAGAAGCTGCTGGCAAATCCCCTGAAATACAAGCCCGCTGTAGACCAGGTGGAGCTGAACTACCAAAATCCACAGCCTGAGGTATTGAAGGTGAGCAGTATACGCTGATTTGCGCATCCCTCCCGCCTCTGACCCGACATTACCGTGACCCAGTGGGCCAAAGAGCACGATATCATCATCCAAGCGTGGGCCCCACTTGGCGGGGCCGATAACGCAAAAGCGAACTTAGAACTTCCAGTCGTGAAGGAGATTGCACAAGAGATGGGTATCGAGCCTGCTCAAGTGCTTATCTCGTGGCATATCCAGCGTGGAGTAAGCACTCCCCTTCTAATACCACCGCTTCGCTCGTACTGACTGTCTTCACTTGTTCGTAAAGACTGTCGTTCTACCCAAGAGCGTCTCTCCTGCCCGCGTCGTCTCCAATTACCAAGTGACTGCTCTTCCTGATCACCTGTTCAAGAAACTCGAGGCTGCTGCATGCTCTCATCCGCCAGAGAAGTGGCGACCTCCCTTCGATTTGGGCTTTGACGTCTGGGGAGAATGGCCGTTCTAAGAAGATCCAGAAATATGCTACACGCTCCAAATAGACAGAAGTTGTACAAATACATTTCCGATTCTAAAAAATTTAGGTCTACACCGATTATCACACCTCACTGTCCGTTAGAACGGCTCAACTACGCACTCAACAACCGCACATCGTTTCTCCTTGAGCACTACGTTGGCCGCCTCCAGAAAAACATGCGCCAAATTCCCTAGCTCTGCCTTCCCTTTCCACGCGCCGCCCGCAGCAGCTGCAATTCCACCGAAGTCGATCATCTCAGGACCAAGGCCCACAGTCAGGCGGGTGCCGGATGCGCGTGAGCCGTCGCCGGTGGGATAAACACCCATCATGGAGGCTTTGGGTGAGGCCCATCCGCCGTTGTTGATGACGACGGTCAGAAACGGCTGCGCAGAGAACATCAGTACGAGGCAGCCAGAAAATAATTGAGCAACATACCGTATTGTACCGTCTTGCCATCCAATACGCTGCAGATGGTATACCGAAGATAAACGTCCCGTCGCCGACGACTGCGACGATCAAGTCAGGCTTAGGTTTGTCCTCTCTCAACCTCCCTCCTATAACCGCGCCAATCGACGCGCCAAGGAGCCATCCTAGTCCTGACCCTCCAGACGCGAGTATCATGGATCCCTTCGCGATGTCATCGTCTTCCATCCGAATATGATTGAATAGGGTAGAGTGGTTGCTCGCGGTCTCGTTCAGCCAGATCGTCGCGCCCGACTCTCGGTTCTGTGTCCGCGCATACTCAGCGACCGCAGCGCGAATGGTGGCGCGAAGAATAGAGTACGCGTGAGGGACGCTCGCTGCGGGTACGGCAACATCTGTCCTAGATGTAGGTTGCGCCTCGGTCGATTGCAGTTGTTCGATCCAAGCGTCATGTTTCTTCTTCAGGTTGTCCATCTTCTGGGACCGACCGACCACTTTCTGCGGCAAATGATCTCGTTGCACGGTGCCCAGTAACATCTCCAACGCTGTCTCCGCATTCACTTTGCAGATCATCTCTGCGTCGGTATGCGCCCATCCCATCCCAGGCTTCAACGGATCGGAGTCGATGATGAACACTCTGGCGTCGCTCCTCGCAGCGTTCCCGTTGACATCCACCCACGGGAGATCCGCTTCAAGACAGACGATAACATCTGCCTCGTCCAGCAGTTGGTTCTTCCCACCATAGGAGGACCCGACGAAACAAGGATGGGAGTACGAGAAACAAGTTTGGGTCGGGCACGCTGCGAAGACGGCAATAGAGAGCTCGGAGGCGAGCTTTTGGAGTAGTGGGATGGTCCGTAGGTTGCGATCGGTGGCACCTGTGATGAGTAGAGGGAATTTCGCGTTGACGATGGCTTGGGTGATTGTTTGAAGCGCATCGGGCGACAGCCCGCCTAGCTGGACGATAGGCCATTTGGAAGGAGTCAAATTCGGACCAGTGAAATCTAAGCTGGACGACTCTATCTCCTCTTCTAGGACTTCTCTACGAGCGTACAAATACACAGGTCCTCGCGGCTGACTGGTTGCGCTAATGACTTGAATCAGTCCCTGTGCACTTTCGCACCTAACGTAGCGAACTCACAACTGCAGGGCACGTAAAGTCGTCTTCGCAACGGTCTTCGCGCTCATGAATTGCGCAGTGTAGCGCATGTACTGACGTACTATGGCCGCCTGATCCGGAACGTCCTGGCCCCACATTGGCCACTCGTTCTTGGAACCCTTGTGCTCCCCTTGTCCGGAGTGAGGTGCCGCTCCCGAAAAGACGAGAATCGGAACACGGCCCTTATCCGCATTGTGAACGGCTGCACCGAGACCCTGCAAGTAACGAAGATATGTTTTTGTGGTATACAAGAGGAGATATTGGACATACCTGCGTCCCGACATCCACATGAACTATGACTGCTGCTGGCTTTCCCGTCACCTGGGCGTACCCCTGAGCAGCACTCATAGCGACCATCTCGTTCGGGGCTGTGACGACCTCCAACGCATTCTTCCCTCCATTCGCTAATCTCTCCTTCTCCAGCTCTTCCAGGAAAGATGGATGGTCGTTGCCCCAGTTGACGAAGACGTGCGTGATGCCAGCGGCAACGAGGGTTTTGAGGAAGATGCCTCCGCCTGTAATGCGATGATCTGACATGGCCTGCGATACTCTTCGACGTTCAAGGAAGGGTAGCGGATGATGGTGCGTTTATAAGGGCACATCTGTCGACTGGTTTCATTGCAATAAGAATGTTTCTACGTGCTTGAGAAAATCCCTCGGAGGTCCGCATGACCACTATGAATCATTCATGCATGGGTGCGGATCTATCGGGTGTGTAAGCTCCTAGAAGCTTCAGTAACTGGCCGAACAGAGACGTACATTGCTACCGAAACACTCCGATAGATGACTACGAACGGAGGTATGGTGGACGCAAGAGACCAGGAAAGAGTTTTGCAGTCTGAGACCGTGAGCGTACAAGTTGCAGTAACTGTATTGCAGATGTGCATGCGACTCAAGCAGGCGCTTACTACAGTCCGAGTCCGAGTTTTCCCTCCATGCAACGGAGTGTCTCCTTCATATCTACGCTATGCATTACAATTACATGCGCGGCATGCACGTACACATCGAGCAATCTCAGCAAATCCAGCACTAGACTATTTTCTTCTACGTTTGGACCTCCACGCTGAAGTTCTCGATGAACAAGTCTGCGTTACCAACGAAAGGTTCGGTACCGGTCTGAATACCCTGCAAGAACTGGGTCGCGGCAACGCCCTGACTCTGAACGAGATAGTCTGAATACGAAGAAGAACATCCGTAAGCACCTGCAGCTCAAGAAGAACAGATCGAGCCACGCACTGAAGATATCCTTGAGGTCGATGTCGAAGTCCGTAAGGTCTCCGTTAGCGCTGACGAACGACAGAACCTGCCAGTTGGCGTTGGGGCCCTTCCAGAGGTTCCACGAGTGACCGGCAACTTCGATACCAGTGAGGATCTGAGAGCCGACGGGCTGGATTCTGCATAACGATGTCCGATTTTCATGAGGGGTGTCCGCAAAATAGTACCGACTAGAGACTTACCCTCCCTTGCCAGAAAGCCAAATCATGCTGGATAAATTTGTGAGCTTAGCTACTCTGGGAGCCAATATGCACAGAACCACGTACATTTCGTAGGAAGAAGCTGACGAGGCGGGTTGGCCAACCTGAGGGACACCCAGCCAAATATCGTACGAGACGTCAGCCCGGATGCCGCTTGAGCTGGTCTTGTATTGCCATTGCCATGACGTAGGCGCAGACTTGATTGCAGAGAGCTGCATGCCCTTCGCCGTGTTGTGGATCACGTTGGCATCTGCACGAAACTTCAGTCATGTTCAAATACAGTTGAAGGAAGATGATCTTTACAGGTCTTGACGCTGTTGGGACCATTGGCCCAGTTCCAAACGGTCTCCCAAGACACGGAGTTACCACTTGCGCTGATGAGGGTAGAGTTCTGAGAACCAACACCAGCACCTATCATGAACATGACCCATTAGTATCCATTCGTATACGCTATGACACTATGAACCGACTTACTTGCACCCCACTGATTCTGGCACAGCGTGAAGGCACCCGCTGGCACACAGTCAAATGCGCCAGTCAAAGTTTGAGCAAAAGCAGCGGAGGCGAGAGCGAGGACCGAGAGACCGAAGGACTTCATATTTGCAGTCGTGAAGATCTTGAGAGCATGGCAGTGTCCTTTATATCAACAACCTGGGAATATAAATAGGACGAAGCAGAATGCAAATGACCTCCAGCTGGACGCGAGGATTAGCCTGGTGAGGAGCAAGAAGTCCTGCACAAATGGAGTGCGGTAAAATAATATGGACACCTCTCCGCCTTGAGGGATGGCGAGTGATCTCCAGCGTTCAACGAAACGGGGAATCCCAGGAACATATGCACCGTCTCTTGACCATCTCAACCTCCGAAACGCTTCAAACCATTAGCGCAAAGAAGGATGTCGCCAGCGACCAGGACCGAGAAACAGCCGGCTCCACAGAAAGGTAGAACCGCGGCAGTAGCTTGTGCTGACGCTCCTCAAGAAGTTTCATTGAGATGGGAAGATGCGAGTTTGCGACAAAATGGCATAGAACGTGCACCATCTACGCGTGATAGTGGCTTCGACGCGAGGTCAACACGCAGCCTTCATACTGGTGACGATATACGATCTGTGAGAAACAATTCAAAATGAGGCTTCCAACACTTCCGCTCAAGGCAACGACGCGCGCACCTCCAAATTGTGATTTCCTTTCCGACCTATCATCAGGAATCACATGAGTCTTTATCTCTTACAGTTCAACCCAACCTGTCCCGTTCTTGAGCAGCAATTGGTCGCAATGATGTCAAGGACCCTGTCGAAAGGAAGGCAACGGGTCATTCGTAGAGGGATCGTGACGGTCGTGAGCAAAGCCAGGTTCGGACAATACCGACGCGAGGCGGTTGTATAATCGGGTCAGTATCTGACTTTTATACCACGACCTCGATTTCCTCAGGTTCTTCTCCATCCTCCACGATCTCTTACGAAGCAAAGTTCCGTCAACGACTTTCCAAGCAACTATCGTGCACCATGGACGCAAGACTCCGAAGGGTGAACAAGGAAATCACAGGTAAGCCGCTGGAGTTCTGGAGTGAGGGTCCAAGTAGTGCTCACCAACGGGCCGCTATATTCCACAGATTGCAAGAATGACAAGACGTCGAAGATCAGAGTGGAACTAGTGGACAACTCGCCCTTTCATCTCATAGGATCCTTCTTGGGGCCAGAGGGGACACCCTACGAGGGTGGCCATTTCGAAGTTGTGCGTTCCTCGCCACAGTTCCCCGCACGCCGTTTACTAATGTTATGAACTTGGTATATAGGACATTGTCATCCCTGATTCATACCCCTTCCAACCTGTGAAGATGAAATTCATCACGAAAGTGTACCATCCGAACGTCTCGAGTGCGTCGGGCGCGATCTGCTTGGACATCCTGAAGGACGCCTGGTCCCCGGTGCTCACGCTCAAGTCTACGCTCATCTCCCTCCAATCGCTCTTGTGCTCGCCAGAACCGAACGACCCACAGGATGCGGAGGTGGCGAAGCATTATATGACGAGTCGTGCAAGCTTCGAGGAGACGGCGAAATATTGGACACATATCTACGCCGGGGGACCTGGGGCGACGAAGGGTGCGAAGGTGGTCACGGCTACGGATAGCGCGTCCTTGGACGAGGTCGTGATGGCGGGGTTGGAGAAGGCGCATGTGGACAAGTTCGAGGCGTTGGGTTTCGACCGAAGTAAAGTGGTGTGTTCTGCAGTCCCCCTTCGAGGCGGCGTATACTCACTCGCACTGGTGTGCAGATTGACGTTCTGCGGCGACTGAACTACCGAGGAGCGAACGTCGCGAAGCTGAACGATGATAGAATCGTGGAAGAACTGCTGCGATGAGGTGCAATCTTGGTGTATCCCTTTTTCCTTACCACTGTATATCATCACGGGTCATCGTGTGCAGCATCTTGCTTGCCGGACTATCACTGTATCCCACATCTTTTTCTACTTCCTCACGACCTTACCGTCGTGGTACGACCTCTGCATGGTTTCATGAGAATGGTATCCAGATTCTCCCAGATCCGGACGAGATGGCGGAGGTACCGGTCCAGCCTTGTGAAAACAGAATCTCCGGCCTGTATTTCGATCTAGAGCTATACAGTCTAGCCGCCGTTTCCGATTATAATAGACTCTGCGCTCGTCGATAACTTCCACAACCATATCCCTCCCTTTCGTTTGCAAATTCAGCGAAGATGTCGACGAAACCCATGCGACAACAAGTGGAAGAGTACATCGTAGAATTGCAGGATACTATCGTATCTGCGTTCGAAAAACTCGATCCGAACGCGGGGCACTTCAAACGCGACTCTTGGATCCGTCCACAGGGAGGACGAGGCCAATCTTGCGTCTTTCCCCCATCTTCCTCCGACTCCGATGCGTCGTCGACATCCTCTATCCTCGAGAAAGCTGGGGTCAACATCTCCGTCGTCCATGGCGACCTTCCGCCCGCTGCGATTAAGCAAATGCGAGCGGACCACTCTTCCCTTCCTTACGACGCTGAG
This sequence comes from Steccherinum ochraceum, assembly GCA_004332605.1. Taxonomy (NCBI): domain Eukaryota; kingdom Fungi; phylum Basidiomycota; class Agaricomycetes; order Polyporales; family Steccherinaceae; genus Steccherinum; species Steccherinum ochraceum. Next base: position 24,054 of record RWJN01000119.1, on the reverse strand, counting down.
CGGAGTCTCCCCTTCTTTGCTGCTGGGCTCAGCCTCGTTGTCCACCCGCGCAACCCCCACGCCCCCACTGTCCACATGAACTACCGCTACTTCGAGGTCACTGATCCGAACGAGGTGGACGCGGAGGGCAATAGCAAGATCCTCGCGTGGTGGTTCGGCGGTGGGTCAGACCTCACGCCGTCGTATTTGTACGAGGAGGACGCGGTGCATTTCCACCAGACGTTGAAGGACGCGTGCGACGGGCACAGTCCGATCTTGTTCCCCGCGTTCAAGAAATGGTGCGACGAGTACTTCTACATCCCGCATCGCAAAGAATCGAGAGGCGTCGGAGGGATCTTCTTCGATGACTTGTGCGACGCGCCGCACAAGAGGTTGCCCGGAGAGAGCGAGCAGCCCGATCCGTCGCGGCCTTCGTCGCTGGAGGACATCTTCAAGTTCATCAAGTCGACTGGAAACGCGTTCGTGCCGTCGTACCTACCCATTCTGGAGAAGAGGGCGAAAGCGGAGAGCACGGAGCATGAGAGACGGTGGCAGCTGTTGAGGCGAGGCCGATATGTCGAGTTCAACCTGGTCTACGACCGAGGGACGAAGTTTGGGCTGGCGACACCTGGAGCGAGGATCGAGAGTATCTTGATGAGTCTTCCGGAGACGGCGCGATGGGAGTACATGAGCGAGATGGGCTCGGAAGAAGGTAGTCGGGAAGAGGTGCTACTGAAGGTGCTGAGAACTCCCAAGGAATGGGTATGAATGTACGGCGGCGCAAGTTAGAAAGGAAGTTGTATCATTATGTTGTCGTACCGACAATCCAGCTCCTTCGCTTTGATTATTTCTCGAGGACCAAAGCACTTGCCAAGTGAATATTTGGACGAGTGTCATATTTGAGTGTCAGCGGTCCTGCGTCCACTCGGCCAAGGACCCCGCAAACCGCAAACGTGGTCCTTGTCCCGTTTTGGAGTCTAACAGCTTTACATCTCTTCCACTGCCATCAACATCCCTCTTTCTCTAACTTATAACCTTTTTCCTTCAAAAGATGGCGGATCCTACAAAGGCGGAGACAGAAGCAGTCTTCAAGGTGTTCAGGTCGCAGAAGGGCAACAAGGTACGTGGTCAGATTACGATGCTGAATGGCGATTACGATGCTGATGAAAGCTGGCTAGACGTGCTTCGACTGCCAGGCTCGCAACCCAACATGGTCCAGCGTGACATTTGGAGTCTACATTTGCTTGGATTGCTCTAGTATCCACAGAAACTTGGGTGTACATATCAGCTTCGTACGGTACGTCCTTCTCAGACTGTTGGTGCCGTCTTAGCCTCACCTAAAGACGCGTGCAGGTCGACAAACTTAGACAGCTGGCAACTACAACAATTGCGCACAATGAAAGTCGGAGGAAACCAATCTGCGACTGACTTCTTCAACAAGCACGGTGGATCGGCGCTCTTGAGCGATTCGGATACCAAGAAGAAGTACTCGAGTCGTGTAGCAGAGTTGTATAAGGAGGAGCTGGCGAAGCGAGTCAAAGAAGATGTTGCCAAGTGCGCACTATGTCTCTTCATCTGTAAGGGACATCACTGATCGAGTCCATTTAGGTTTCCTGCCAAGATCGTCGTTGACGGTGTAGTCGACACGCCAACCAGCACACCGAAGGAGGGCGGAGACGACGATTTCTTCTCATCCTGGGACAAACCTGCCAATAAGCCCGCTTCTAAACCCGCCTCATCGCCCGCAGGACCCCCCGTCGTTGGTCGCTCAGCATCGGCAGCAGGTGCACCTTCAGCTCCACGTACCGTCAGCTCGTCATCCCTCCGCTCCAACTCCTCCATGGGATCCGGTGCCTCTCGGCCTGCATCGAAGCTCGGCGCATCTCGGTTGAACTCCTCCTCAGGCACCACTGCTACTTCCACGAATGGCGGTACTGCTGCTGCTGCCAAGAAATCGAAACTCGGTGGGTTGGGTGCCAAGAAAGCTGCCGCGCCTATCGATTTCGCCGAAGCAGAGCGAAAAGCGGCGGAGGAGGCGGAGAGGATTAAGCAGTTGGGGTACGATAAGCAGAAGGAGCAGGAAGAGGAAGAGCGTCGTGCTAAGGAAGTTTCTGAGGTCGCCATCAAGATCGCTAGCCCAATTACAAGCACTTCGTCTAAGCCCTCCACTCCCGTAGAAACGAAACCTAGAGGCAGCGCACACGATATGGAGAGATTGGGTATGGGTATGAAAAGGCTGGGATTCGGTGCCGTGCCCGTCGCTGCGAGCTCCTCTGCTTCCAAGTACGTCCCTCGTTATGCTTCTATTGTCCTCACAGACTGATGTTGATATTTTCCAGCTCATCTGCCAACGCTGACGTCCCTACCACCGCTCGGGATAAGTTCGGCGGCCAGAAAGCTATTTCTTCTGACATGTACTTCGGCCGTGGCACTTACGACCCCGCAGCCGTCAGCGAAGCGCAAACTCGACTGCAGAATTTCCAGGGTGCCTCTTCAATCTCGTCCAACCAGTACTTCGGTCGGGAGGAAGACGAAGAGGGTGTCGCCATGGGCACCGGGCCAGACGGAGGGATGCTTGGAGACGGTACTTTGGCTGGGTTAGAAGTTGCGGCGAGAGAAGCGATGCAGAGGGTTATGGCCAATCCGGATGTGCAGAATGCGGCGGATAGCATCCGGGCGGGTGCTATGAAGGTACGTCTTTCATGTTTTCTCCGTTATGATCAGCCGCTGATGCCTGGATATAGCTTTCAGACTATTTGGCTCAGATGTCGGAGCGTTGATAGACTCCGCAACTACTATTTTGACTATGTATGCAGGATTTGGGATCAGGCGTTTACAGAGGTTATTCTAGCCGTGTTCGCATTCTTACTCATCTGCATGAAGCCCGAACCGAGCGATAAGGAATATTCGTCGCGTCTCATGAAATCAATGAAAGCCGCGTTCAGAGCCACTTCAAGCTTCCCAGAGCCGCATTGTAGGTGTTCTTCGTAAATCAGTCCTATATGAGTTGTGCTGAACACGAGGCTGTGTTCCATATAGGTCCATTGAACACGCATGGCTACGGCATGTTATGGTGCATCGACGAAAGTGAACATATGAACCTTTGCTTCTTGGACTACACGCTTTAGCCTCGTTGAACACTTGCACAGTATGGCAGACAGACGCAGCGAACGAAACACCAGGAACAGTAGCTCTCTCACTTCTCTCACCAATTCTTCCTTCTTCTTGATCCCTACTACCTCCCAAACAGACCAGAATGTCCAGAACATTGTCGCCGATTCCCAGGCCAACAAGCCCCAGCCCCAGCGTAGGTAGTCGCCCTCCCAGTTCATTTCGCAATATCGCTCGACAAAGCCACACGAGCGTGCAAACTTGGATCTCCCACCTCGCTTCGCCCAGCCCACCGCTACCCAATATGACCTCGACACCCAAACCGATCCAGCTGACGATGCCGACGCCGGACGTCGCTGGTGCTTCGCCTACCTCGACCGCGAAGACCATGGGCGAGAGCGATCAGGACCGTCCCCGTATGATAGGAGACAACGAGAAAGGATACGAGAGCGTTTTGAAGCTGCCCGTACCTGTGTGGCCAGTCAGCGAAGAGGAGAAAGAAGATTATGACGATGAAGACATCCCGTCGGAGATCCCTAACATCCCAACCGAGCCAGATACGATATCGCGCAAGAGCAGAGCTCGTTCGTTCGTCGGTGGCTTCGTCAGCGGCTTGCGCAGTATCCCTCGAGCAGTCACCCACAGCTCTATCTACGAGCGCCGCACCACCACAGTGTCCAGCAGATACACTTCGCGCACTGAGTCCCAGTTCATTGATAGTGCCGCCGCGGGCGTTGTGCACCCTCAGCTCTGTCTGGTACAGAGTTCCGCCTCCTCCTCTCGCCACACTCGAGCATGGCCAGTTTAAACATGGTCCTCATGCACACCCACTACCTGGCCAATTCCCTTACCCGATCCTCCTTGCCCATCCAACCCCACACGGTGTTCCTCCCCTCGCTCTTACCCACCATGAGCCTCCACTCAGCACCATTGGTTCTTCCTATTCCTACTACGACAAGCCCTCTTCATCAGCTGGCGGCTCTATCAGCTCGCGTCTCGGCGATTTTCTTGGGGAATTGAGCTCCATGCCTTGGATCTCTCCACCAGGCGGCCGCGTCGCCGTGGACTACCACCCGGGCGAAGCTCCGCGCGCGCGGTTGAACCGGTCAGGATCCAACGGGTCGTGGTACAGTATCAACCCGCCTTCGACCCCTTCGGACATCTCGGACAGGGGGAAGTACGTGCCCGAGCCGTGGTTCCCACCTGCGCAGCTACCACCCCATCAGGAGGTGGATGAGTACGAAGGAGATGTGGGGGCCGGAGCCAAAGGTATCGATGGGAACGATGGTGTACCTTTGCAAGAGAAGCTGAAGCGGTTGCAAGACGACTTGCAGGAGAAGACGATGGAGGTGGAGAATCTGCGCAGGGTTGTTGAGCACAACAAGGTGCATATTGGCGCATTAGAGACGGAGATTGCAGAGTTGAAGGAAGCGCAGGAGCAGCAGGCCGATATTCGAAGGCGACGAAGCAGTACAAGGAAGAGTCTGTCGGGGTATAGGAAGAGGGATAGCGTGAGGACCGTCATGTCTATGAGAAAAACCATGACCTCCATCTCTAGACCTCCTTCGTCATTCTATGAAGACTGAGTCTTGAAGCTTGAGTAGCCAGTACCGACGAATCTTGTGACCTTGCAATTTATGTACCCATAGATCGCACTGGTGCTTTCCGCTGTTCTAGATGGCAGTCGTACTATGCAATCACCTTTATACTTTCCGTTCGATCGAGTTTGGACCAAGGCTGAGGAACTTGTCTTCAGCGCGGATCGTCTGCAAAGCGCAATAATCACAAGCAACGGCCGCCAAAAGATAGTACCTCAGAAGTAGCCGACAAGGATCAGTCCGAACCGCCGACCGGGGGTCGGGAGAACGCTCGGGCTGGGGCTTTCGACTATATCATGGGGAGACATGGCTGCCATCCTTGGAAGACTCCATCATGTCGTCCTCTTTTCAGCCCAGTAACCTCTTCAATGTCGCAGGGAAGATTGTCTTTGTTACTGGAGGAAGCAGGGGTATTGGAAAGATGGTGCGTAGCAAACTCGGATAGGTGCCGTGTCGTGACTGATCGAGAGTTTCGGGACCTCCCTCGTCTAAGTAGATTGCTGCCGGCTTCGTCACGAATGGAGCCAAAGTATGTCTTTCACGCCCTTCACTGCGTCGTATCTCATGCAGAATAGGTCTATATCTCGTCTCGGTCTGCCAAAGACTGCGAAGAGACCGCTAGAGAATTGAACGCGGCAGGACCAGGGAAATGCATTGCGATTCCAGGAGACATGTCGAAGTACTCTGAAGTACAACGAATTGTGCAGGAGCTGTCTTCGAAAGAAAACGCGTTACATATTCTTGTGAACAATGCTGGTGCTGCATGGGGTGATGGCATTGACGAATACCCGGTGAGTATCTCATTTGCATATGATCCTATTTTGAAGAGTGTAGTGACGCTGGCTTCCTTTGCGTTAGGATCAAGCCTTTACGAAGCTTTTGACTTTGAACGTGCAACGCGTCTTCAACATCACTCAGCTTTGCCTTCCTCTTCTACGCACTGCTGCAGAACAAGGAGGAAAACAGGATGAAGCATATCTCGATCCTGCTCGTATCATCAATGTACGCCTATCTTCCCTCTACCACTCAACCAGCACTCATGTTTCTCATTCGCTCCGTAGATTGGTTCAGTCGAAGGAATAGTGATTCCGTCTCATGAAACATATGCGTACTCGTCGTCGAAAGCGGCGCTCCACCAGCTCAGCAAACATCTCGCGTCTCGCTTGACTCCAGAAGGGATCACAAGCAATGTCATCGCATGCGGTGAGTGACGCTTTTCGTGACTGGACTACTGCAACTTGTATTCACTCGTTCTGCGTTCTCGTCACAGGTGCTTTTGAGACAAAGAGTGCGTACCGCGACAAAGAAGGTCATATTCTGCTTCGTTGACATACGTTCACTCTCACAGTGATGGCGCACACCCTCGACACCGTTGGCGACCTCATCAAGTCAGTCAACCCATCCCGAAGGATAGGTACCCCCGAAGACGTTGTGGGCACTGCCATGTATCTTGCTGGCAGGGCGGGTGCATGGGTATCTGGGGCAACCATAGCTCTAGACGGAGGGTTTATGCTGCTGTCAAAGCTATAAATGGTGTGGTATGAAAGCGAGGCAGCGGCAGGTCCGCCCATTATATATGCAAATTTGTAATATATGTATCGAGAGCTCTGCATCGAGGAAGCGATTTTTCTCCTATACGAGCTCGTGGGCATGCCGGGTATCAGAGACGAAATGGCAAAGGAATAGAATGGATCGAAGAACGAGCGTGCAGAGTGGGTATCAATGATGAGTACTCCAAAGTCCCAATGCGAAGACGAGTAGTAACAAATACTAAAGATACAAATGGTATCAAACGTATGGGATACATGGTGATGGTTGACGGGACTGACGAGCAGAAAGGCGGCGTTTATCAGAGCAGATCGAGCGGCACCGACGGTTTAGCTCACCAAGGGGGTTCATCTCAAAGACTCCTCCACAACGTTTCCACATTAACATCGTCGTCCACCACGCAGAAGTCATCCGTCATCTTCATGACCGTTCTGTCAAAGTCTTGGACGAAGATCACCCGTTGGATAGATGGGCAGTATATGCGAAGCTCCAGTGTCAAAGCGCGGAGGGCAGCAGGACTGGTGGGCGGCGGCTCCCAGTCCGACACCTCCACCTCAATACACTGGAGCTTGTGGAGTCGCATGAGCGAACCGTAGAATGCTATACGCTATTATCTCAGACGACACAACGCGAGATGAGAACAAGCGGAAGAGAGAAAGAGAGATAGTGAGATGACATGTCTAGACAGTCGAGGAAGGAAACTACGAACCTCTCGACCACCGACGGGCAAAACTAGCGTGCCAAGGTAGCGTAGATTATTCAGATTGCTCACTGTATTGACTACTATGTTTAGAAGTTCCGTGGAAAATTCTGCTGTATAAGCTGAGTCGGCGATGTCGAGGGTTCGGAGAGATTTGCGTGAAGTTCGTAATTTGGTGAACAGATTTGTCATCTCTGTCCTCTTCTCCTCGATGCGGGAGCGGGAGAAACACGTCTTGAGGCGGGAAATGGGGCGGCCTGGAGAAATAGTAGCTGCTGCATCCATAAAGGTGCATTCGAGTGTGGATAGTTTAGGCATTGAGCGGTCGTCCAAGGAGGATATATGGGTATCAGAGGTATCATTTCGGAAATCTAACAAATAGAGATCGGAAAGCTGAGTTTGGGTATTCAGAAAACTGGCAAGGTGGTCGTCCCATGAGAAGTCACAGTGGAAGGAGTGAAGTTGAAACGTGCAATGATTCAGGACCCAGGATTGGGCGGCTTGGTCTCCGGTCTCAATATAAACATTGAGATGCTTGAGTTCAGTGGTGGTCCTCAGCGCGTTCGCAACGTCGTCCCAATAGTCGTCAGGTACATGGTACCCAGACTCGTCGCTATCAGCTGAATCATCCTCTGAATAGCGGATGGACAGTGCCTCGACAAGGACGGACAGACGCCGAGTAATGGCAAGAAGACGGCACATGGATGTAGTGCGGACGATGCCTCGAAGGTCCAGGGAATGATAAAGCTTGCGCTCCGCTAGTTTTTGGAAGGTCTTCGACGCTCGACATAAGGATGCGAGGTTCTCCCGGTCGGCCACATAATTGACTATTAAGCTATAAGTCTCCAATGAGAGTTGCATGGGGCACTGTCCCGTCTGCGTGCACATCTGGGTTCAGTCACAGACATGATGGCCGGAAGGGAGAGCACCTACCTGCTCGTGCTCTCCTCTTACGAAGAGGCCCCGAAGAGCAGCAACGTCTTGGGAGGCTGGAGAAATTCGTAAATGAGCTATCACAGCAACGGATCAAAACCAAATGCACATGCACAAACAGCTTGTACCGGTGCCCGAAGAAACGTGTAGTCTGCAGATAGTGTAGGGATCCTGGTAGAAATCGATGAGCACGAAACATCGAGTCAAAAAGAATTCCGTCTCACCTGTCGTCGTTGTCGCAGAAGATTAGGATAGGTTTGATCTCGTAGAATGGCAAATCTCAGTGGCGCGGTTCCCCACCCAGAGCCACCGCGACTAGGATTTATCAATCCTACGCTGCCCGTTGAATCTGCTATATGATGTGGACGTGGAAAACTCGTAGGTTGCTATCCCCGACCCATTCAAAACCGGAGTAAACCTCTCTGATACGAACTCACATACCTGAAGGCCTTCCGTATTCTTGCAAGGTTCAGGTGGAATGTCGGGAGAAAGAGAGTAGAGGTTGAATAGTTGACCGGAGCGGAACCCACGGGAATCCCACAAACAGACCCATGGATCGAAACTCTCCAGCGCCGTTTTATCTTGCACGAAGGAATCCAGCCTATCAGACCGTGACAACAGGAACCATTTCGGATATCACAGGGAGGATCACCGGAGTAGACGAGTGTACGTTATGCCATATTGATCTAATCCGTTTGCGGGGCGACAAGTGTACCGAGCAGGATCTTCGCAGAGACCTATGCAACTTTCGTGCCTGTTCTGAATGCACATCCTGAAGAGTGGTAGCGAAGTGCACCGTCAATTTCGAGCGTCTTCGAGCACATGGTAATCGCAAGGAGATGATTGCCATGCTATTGTCGCGTGGTAAGCACACCTTTGTGGGTTCCTTCACATCGGGGTTGAAGGGGAGCCCGAGATGGAGTTGAGCGACTCCGAGGATTTCTCCATGACAATGCATGGCTTGGGGGAAGAACACCAACCGAAGGAGTCGATGTCCTTATATGGGCGAATATTCTGGTAAGGAGTAAAGCTCTTCCACGAAGATCATGGTAAGCAGGATAAATAGCTATGATGAAACGCGCCTCACTCAGTCGAGAACAGACACGAATGCTCTTCCTCCCTATTCCGAACATATCCAAGTAGCCTGGGAATTCTAGGCAGGACATGTTTAAAAAGTCCGAAGCTGATGCGCAGCGCAGCTCTGTACACCCGCCGGCACTCGGAGAGGAAGTTGCACTTGCTGCACCGGGTAAGGGGGTACCGTGGCAAATTGAGTTCAGGCCGTTCAGCGAAAGTCCAATGACCTTCCGATGTTGAAGACTCGAGAACAGCCGAGACGCGCGACAGCATGCGGAGAGCATCTGACATTGCACCATCCTAATGATTAGACGAAGTGTGAGAATAATGATACAACGCCGCCCTCGTACATGGGCATCCCGAGACGGAAAGCGTGCAGCACAAAGCTTTGTAGCATCTACAATGGCCAGAACGATAGAGCCTGGGGCCAAAAAGCCCCGAAAAGAAGCCTTCCTTGACAGTCGAGATAATTGAAAACCGATCGTGATTATAACCCTACAGCCTACGAGCAGGATTGGGATGAGAGATGTCGTAATGCATATCAAAGCGGCCCCGAGAATTGCTTACCTGGGTTGCCGAAGCGACCGGCCGTGTGGGAGCTAGCAACACGCTCATTCTAGCTTCTCCAGCTCCTCGAGACGAGATAATACAACGTCTTTGCTGGTCTCTTCTATCTCCCCCGCCAGGAACACTTCATCCAATATGGCATAGACCTGTGGGTGGACGTGAGTGTACCAAACTATATACGTGATAACCACGGACCTTATAGAAGTTGAACACAAGATCAAGTTCACAGACATTGTCAAAGAAAGAGTCTGGATCGCTCAGGGTAAGTATCAGAGAGGAATATGAGGAGTAAGACTGCGCACCAAGAACCTCGACGAAAAGATGGATAGCTTCCAGGTATGCCAATTCGTTGTCGTTTGCGTCTACGCAAACGCAGAAGAACAGGCCTGCATAGCGTCGATACACGATCTTATGGTTGCGAAACTACACAAGGAATGGTCAGCATGATCCTAATAGAGTAAGAGAAGTAGAATACCTCCACAAAGTTGGACTGGTACTTCTGGTCGCGAGGAGCGACTAACCTGTGGACTTCGCCGCGTAACCGAACCTGCTGCGCTCTGTAAATCGGAAAATGTGCATTTGAATTCAACGAACCTTCTCGTCGTCATCGTACGGAACGTACCACTTGGACAGCCTTGTCTTTCCTTGACGATTCTGAACGAGAATGAACCGTATCATGGTGGTAGTGAGGCAAGGTCGTGAGCGGCCAAGTCGCTGTCAGCGGTCCGCTTGTTGAGGGTCTCGGGTGCATTAGTACGTCATTACAACAACTTTGTTGACTGCACTAATACTAATAGTAAGGCTGGACCTCTTTATCGGGGTTTAAATATATGCTACGAGCTCCTATACAATGATTGTTACCGATACTGATCGGTTTCATGATCTTCATCTTTTGCGTACGAGTCATACTTATCATGCTCTTCTCCATCCACTCCAAACGTCCGTGGGCATCGAACCTGATATACCTGATATCTGCAACATGGCTGCCAACGTCAAGAATGTATTCGGAGATGGTGAAAGCCCACTAGAATATTCACCGTACAGGCCACCAAAAGGTCCGTGAGTATCCCAGCTTTCCTTCGTCTTTACTCTCTGCTCATTTTGCTGCTCTTTCGCCATGTCCAGATTCACATCTGACACCTTCAAGCCCCTCCTCGAGAAGCTCGTGAAGACTCCCGAATACTTTACGCCCCGTGATGTAACACTGGCGTTGGAGCACATCTTCACTCCAGACACCGTTCTCCCTGTGCAGATTGGAGCTTTCCTCACTGCTCTGCACGTCAATCGCGTCGAGCGACGACCAGAATCTCTGGCGGCGGCAGCGGATGTCCTCCGCTCAAAAGCGTTGACAGCGGCCATCGAAAGTGCAGACACTGATTTCGTGGTGGACATCGTTGGTACCGGCGGAGACGGACATAACACCTTCAATGTTAGTACGACAGCCGCAGTAGTAGCGGCAGGTGCGGGAGCTCGGGTCATCAAGGTGCGTTCCATTATCTTCACTTGCACGAATGACTGACATGCGAACACACTCCCACCAGCATGGCAGCCGTGCATCTACTTCGTCGTCGGGCTCAGCTGACCTCCTGCAATCTCTGGGATGCCTCTTCACTGCCCCTACACCCGGGACTCCACTTCCCATTGCCAAAGTTCCCTTCACATTCATCCTCGCACCACATTATCACCCTACCCTTGCCATGCTAGCCCCTTATCGGAAAGCACTCCCGTTCCGCACAATGTTCAACATCCTGGGACCCCTGATCAACCCAGCTCGTCCTCGTGGGATGGTGCTTGGAGTTGCTGAACCCGAACTTGGGTACATCTTCGCACTCTCGCTTCGCAACGGTGGCGTCGAGCGTGCTCTTGTCGTCTGCGGCGCGGAGCGGCTCGACGAGATCAGCTGTGCAGGAGACACCTACGCATGGGAACTCAAGGATGGGCAAATTACCGAGATGACTCTCCATCCGGACCAATTCGGGCTGAAAACGCACGCGCTGTCTCAAGTTGCCGGCGGGTCTCCTGAAGAGAACGCAGCGACTTTCAAGACGCTCTTGACCTCGGGCGATGCCATCCCTGAACATCTCACGCCCGTGCTTCACTTCGTTCTGATGAACTCTGCCGCTCTATTAGTGGTCGCAGGTGTGGCACAGGATTTCAAGGACGGTATGCAGCGAAGTCTGGACAGCATCACAAGTGGAAAGGCCTGGGAGGCTTTACAACTATTCCAGGAAGCTGGTAAAACCGCCGCGTCGAAAAGTACATGAACGTGAGCAAGGCAAGTGCTTTCGCAGCTGTGCGCGCACGTGTTTCGCTGATCAGGACGCTGCAGGGATATAGTCGATTTTGTACTGTAACGTAACATTCTTGCCAAGTACACTGCTGGAATTATGGAGCCAACTGTTAACAACCCTCTCGCTCGCACTGCATCTGCAGAGCATCTCGTCACTTCCATTCACATATACTTCTTTTCGCATAGCATCCAGCTCGATCACTGTGGGCGGATCGCAACGGTTCAGCTGGTGGTCTCAGATCAGGAACCCGTCTGCATTTCCAGGCTTGGGTGGCAAGACTTGAAAGAAGCACCCATTCCGCTTTCTTCAGATATGCTGTATGGGACGGATACGACACGTCGCTCTCCGCTTTTACTTACATCCGCTTGGTCGTCCAAAGGCCATAAGCCACCAACGTCACTCAATCACTCAATCCCTCTAAAATTTTTACAGGCGCGCCTCTTTGCACTATTCAAAGAGCTAGTATACACGAGTTGCAAGGCTTTACGACAGGAGTTTTTGCGCTTCACGTCTCCAACACAGCATCGAAGAACAACATGAACGAGAACGCACCCAAAGTTTACTTTCCGGCACAGCACCAGGCACTAGAATGCAAAGGTACAAGAATTGCATCGCTTTTGACCTCAAAATGGAAGGGTATCCTGGTTCCGCACCGTGCCTGTGATCATGTACCTGCGTCGTTCGGACCAGGACGCCTTTTCGGGCAGGACCCACACATACTGAGCATCCCGCGTCCTGTGCGCGGAATGACGCACGTCGTCTCTAAGTATGCAGATCGCCGAACCTTGCATCCGCTGCGTACATTCTTCCAGCCATCCCTCGCAATATAAAAACCCCCCCGACTTTGCCATTTTTTTCTCCAGTTCCACACTCTCATATCACCGACATCCCAACCTCATCAGCCCACATACCCACCTCGCTTTATACCCGCTCAACCTCACCTCACCTCACCTCTACCTCATCAACATGCGTACCTTCACATCCTTCGTCATCGTCGCGGCTTCTTCTGCCCTCTTCGCCGCTGCATCACCACTTCCCGCGAACACCCTTGAGGCTCGCCAGACCCGCAGCCGCACCACCGTCTTCCGTCCTTACGTCTCTGCCTCAGGCGGCGGAAACGCTGCTTCTGGTAACTCCGGAGATGTTAGCGGTGGCAATGTTGTCAACCAGGCTACTGGCCCGGGTGGTGCTGTGAACAATGGTGCCGGCTCTAGTACGTCTGCGTTCCTCCTGCCTTATTTTGATTGACTGACGAATGTGATCACATAGACGTTGGCGGCCAAGCCGGAGGCGTAACCCCCGGTACTACTGGCTCAACAACCGGAAATGCTGTCGGCGGAAGCAACGGTGGCGGAAACGCTGTTTCCGGCAGTTCAGGCAATGCTCGTGGTGGCTCTGTGTTGAACAGCGGAGTGACCTCAGTAACCAACACTGGTGCTGCAGCTAGTACGTTTCACTACTTAATTTTTCTTTTCCGCATTCTAACATGCGTGGTTCCGCAGACACCGGTGGCAATGGCGGCAGTTCGACCTCTGGCGGAGCTACCGGCGGCCAAGGTTCTGCCAACTTCAACGGCAATTTCGGTACTTTCGGCTCATTCAATCGCCCCTCAAAGCGCCAGACATACAACGGATACAACTCCTACAGCACCAGTGGCACAGCTACTACTGGCAACACCGACAATGTGGATGGCGGCTCGATTGTCAACGACGCTGAGCCGGACGGCACCCTCACCAACGGTGCTGGTTCCAACAACGCTGGCACCGGCGGAAACACCGAATCCGGCACTGCGATCGGTGCTCCCGGCACTGGCCAGTCCGCTGCGTCGGGCAACACTGGCACTGCGAACGGCGGATCCATCTTCAACCACGGTGGCAACATTGACAACGAAGGTGCCAGTGAGTTCTCTTCATATCCTGCCTTTAAAAATCATCCCTGATCATTTTGATTTAGACTTCGCTGGTAATGGCGGAAACTCCTTCAGCGGCGACGCTTTCGGAGCCAACGCATGAGCGTTCTGATTCAGACTGTTCTCGTGCCCAAAATGCTATCCATTCATCTCTTCTTCTCTATCAATTCTGGGACGCTATGGTAGATTGATTTAGTACTCTAGCTTTTAATTCGTGTCATTCTTTCGTCATATTGCAATCTTTCTTGCACACAATCATATAACACAATCCCCATCTTTCAGCCGAGTGATCATCTACTGAGCAAACCAATTTCTATCGCGAGCTATGCTGTATGTATCGTACACTTCCACTAACACAAGTAAAATAGAACCATAACTTCCTTGTCGACAACTACCTTCCTGCTCCGTGGTCATTAACCGCTCTGTACTCAATCCGCTGGTTCGCGCGGGTCAGCCTCCCAAGCCGCGTCAATCTCAGCTCGGCTCTGTAGAGTAAACTCGAGCGGGAAAGAAATGGGGAAGAACGACTGTCCCTCGTCTTCAATCTGTTTGAGACGCATCTGAGTAAGTGCCCTGGACTTGTTGACGCTGTAAAGCCTAATCCTGTGGCAGGAAGAAGTGACATGAAGATCCCAGCTATAGAACGGTGGAGGTCAGCTCCACTCAACGCAGAGGATTGTAGGACGAGAAAGAGACGTACTTCCAAGCAGAACGAATGAACGTAGGTTCGGTGTTGTTGGACGAGTCCCAAGTGCGGACGACGAATTCAAGCCAGCCCTCCGCCTCGACCGGTACGTTAATCTTCCACAATCGCCAGGCGTGATAGTGCTTAGCGGGAAGGAGGAAACTCAGTGTGGCCGTCGTTCAAGGGTGGCTGACAGCTCACCTTCTGAGTCATATCCTTGGGCTCACAAGCATACCAAACATGACCGCTGATGAGACTGTAGTCAGTAGCTTGGACAGTCTTGGACAGTCTTGCGTGTCTCAAGACTCACCCATCAGGACTGACTTCGACGCGCTCGACCCAGTTCCCGCCACCGCTGTAGGACCAGCCCTCAAGGTGTATCTTGCCATCGTGGATGATCACGTCTTTGTCCCTTGGCTTCATAATAGCGCTCCTGCAATCAACAGTCAGGAAGCCGGATTGAGGAACTGTATGGAAGAGACTGACGAGACGGGCATCTGGCCGATCGAGAAACCATTACTGACGAGCGTATTCTGTTTGCCGATCTAGTTTCTGCAATGAGCGAAGCTGTTTCTGGGAGCGTTCGCTAATCCACTCACCTGCTGATTGTAGTACAGGTACTCCGACCTCTGGACGGGACCGTAGCTGGGCACCGGCAAGGCGTTGATCTTGTACACCCACTTGGTGCTACGAGCGCCGATGTATCCGGTCACGACCATACGAAGCGGGCCTCCGTGTATCTTCGGCAAAGGCTCGCCATTCATCTCCCAGACGAGCATCACTTCTTCATTCTGGCGGACCTTGCGGTAGGGTACGGACACCGCGTAGTTGTAAACCTCAAGTTTCCTGTTGCTCGATCGGTTAGTACTACGGATCAACGAGATCAAACTGACGCTCACTTGAAGTAAGTATCCGCGCCGATGAACTCGAGATGCTGGCACTCAGGTTGGACACCACCACAGGCAATCTTCAAGACCTTCTTGAGAGGCACACCGCGGTAGACAGCGGTTCCACTACAACCAACATCAGCCCACTTAGACAGTAACGCTAATACAAAGCTTACATGGCGCCTTCACCCCAAGGAGCATTGATCACTTCACGCGGACGGCAGGTAAGCTTTTGCGAGCAAGAAAAGGCTATTAAGACTTACGTTCATCTCCGTCACCAGGATAAAGAGCAATCTGCTCGACACGTCGAGTGCCACTACACTGGATTGAGCAGGTGACCTCTTTTTGTCTGGAACAGGATACGTCTTAGAATTATCCAGATAATCTGGTAATGCACTGCTTACGGGAACTTGTTAGGATCCATGAGTTCCTTGAGCGTGAGTTTGACGGGCTTGTTCACGAGACCACCGATCTCGACGTAGAAGGCCTCGGGATCAATGTCTGGCACCCCGCCGTGGTTACGGATGCTAGTGTCAGAGGAAATGAGTGAAACGAACGTACGATTCGAAAGGGCGCGACACTCACAAATGATACTTGTTGTCCGTGAGCTTTCCTTCCATGATGTGGTTGAAGCGCGTCTCTCCGTTATAAGGAAAGTCCAAGACGTGGAGCATGTCTTCCTTCTCTTTCTGCACCATCTCCCAGCTGAAATCGACGATGCCCCTCAACCCAAGAGCCTCGTGGTACTCCTTCCAGCGATGCCCGATGAGGATGGGATTGGTCTTGGGTAAGGGATCCTGCTGGAACTCTATGCACAAGTCAGCTCAGGGGCGTTGTTAATCAAACATTGACGCGAATTCACCAGGGATAGGCGTAAATTTCTTCGTCTTCAACAGCTCATGAGCAACCTTCTTTCTCTCGGGGTAGTCCTCCCACTCGACGAATCTGAGTCCGTCTGCCGATCAAAAACTGCATCCTTGTGCGAAACATATGGACTTACCCTCGCCATCCAGGCCTCTCCTCCGGAAAGAGTTCCTTAACAGACTTGCCGCGGAACATCGGCTCTTTGATGGGGTCTGCGACATCGGTGGACATGGTGGATGCAGAAAGACAGCAGGAGGAAATAGGGAGGTTGGTGACGACGCGAGCTCCTCCTATATTTAAGACTGCAGCGGTCCAGTCCGGTGATTCCTTTCTGGCCAAGGACGTCTCTACATCATTTCTGACATGTCAATGCGGCCGCACCAGGGAAAGGAGAAGCTTCCAAGTCGAAGAATAGATCCCGAAAGCCAGATAACGAGCGTCCTCTCCCAGTCACAAGTCCTCCACGACGCAGCCTCGCCGACACGGTGTGAGATCCTACTTCACAGGAATCTGCTCAGACAACGACCAAGTCTTCGAGTGACTTGAGTCATGAATTGACAGCAATACCGAAAGCCCAAACCGCTGAGATCTGGCGAGATAGACCCCTGTCGAAGTCGAGAAGACGGTCTGAACACGATCCACTGGCAGCCGCCTAGACTGGAAGGTCCGGCGTAGGCCGAGTCCGAGGAGCCCCGCAGGTTTTTGAGAGAGATTTGAGTAACACCCACCCATCGGAAGAGAGACGAGTAATACGATTCTGGCTTCCTACGGGCATGACAGCCTTAGACAGAAAGGCGGGGAACGTCCTCCGAATCCTGTTCAAACGACGACGCGCCAAGCTTGCAATCTGCGTTCCAGTTATGAGTTGTCGGTGCAATCGCCTCCCCCGGTCCGCGGGTATTGCTGCAGGGTGTTGAGTCAAAAGACACCTGGCTGGAAGAACACAAGTAGATGAATATGGTTTCCGGAGCGACATCCAGCTTCTGACTCTCGATGAGACAGAGTCAAACGCACGAGTGCAACTTCGACCTAGAACATCGCCAATCTTGCAGCCTATGCGCGGACTCTCTTTCCGTTCTTCACTAGCGATTGTCGTTGCGACCCGCGACAACGCATCCCAAGGGTAATTGACCAGGATTTCGAAGGAAAAGAAAGGTCAAAGAGAGGTCGCCGTCATGGCGAGAAACCAACAAGAACGTTGTCATCACAGGCCATCGCGAAAAACAAATTTTAGTGCGGCCTGCGCGCCAATATCTCTTCTCTCCAGGACCTCTACCTACCTCAGGCCTCTACCCGTGCAATGTCGAGCAAAGCTGCAACTGCGCAATCTAAAGTGAGTTTCGTCTGTTGATATGCTCATAACTCATCTGACGCATTGCAGAGGATTCTCATTCCTCATGGCGTTGGATATAAGCCTCCAAGTCAGGCTGAAGCCAGCAGGCCACGCACCCTCTTCTCGTGGCCCAAACCTCGTAGGCCTACTGCCAAGCAAGTCATCCCGCAGAGGAAGTTGCCTTGGATACTCAATCTTCCGGTCGAACTCTTCGTGCAAATATGCCTTCTAGTTTTGGACGTCCATCACCCCTCCCATGGCTACTGGTTCGACGAACTCGACTCGCCCTGGCGGTGCCAGACAACACTGTCGTTGGTTTGCCGACGGTTTCGGGAAGTTATCACCAACGCTCCGGTACTGTGGAAGGACCTCATGGTGCACGGCAAAGTGCCGATATGGGTCAGAGATCTTATGCTCCAGAGGTCAGCCAAAGTACCCCTGCGAGTGTCTGTTACAGTTGGCCACGCGACGGACGACTATTGGGACACGAATTCTAAGGACTCAGTCGGCTTGGCGGAGAGCTCCGACGACTCTGATTCTAACGGTACTGACGATGATACGTCCAATGCCGCGCTTGTTGTATCTACGGAACTATATCGCATGGAGGTTTTTCACTGCTGTCTAGCTCCAGGCGTCAGCATTGCCGTTGAACGTTCTGGAGCTCCCTTGCTACGAGACTTTAGGGTACAGTTTGGCCAACTTTCCCGCAAAAATACCATCCCTTTCGTCCTCGCGGAGTCACCTCTTCCACGGCTGGAGCGGCTATCTCTATCGCATGCATTGCTGGAGGACGTTCAAGCTTTCGCGCGTTGCACCCTCAGACATTTAAAGCTCAACCGAGTCCAACCTCTCTATGCGATCGTGGATTTTCTGTATGTGCTAGCAGCACTACCCGGGCTCGAAGAACTGGACATTCGTTGCATTCTGACAACATCGCCCGACCTTGACGGCGCACCCACCATCACCTTGGCTCGCCTTCGCAGTCTCCAGATAGCCGAACATGTGGATTCAACGGCGCAGGTCTTGAATCGCCTCGTATTTCCTCCTGACGTGCTCTTGTCATGCTCTTTTTCCGTAGATGCGAGCGCATTCGACATTGAAGACGGTCCTGATGACCCGGAGGACACTTTGTTATACGCAATATGCTCAAAACTTTGCGGTTCTGGTCTAACAAGTGCTTTACACCTTTTCCAAGAACTCACGATCCGGCGAGTCCATTTCAGGGACTCAGGACCCTCAATTATCATTCGAGCAGAGAACACATCACACTCGGTTGCTGCGACGGCGAGTGTCTCTTATCATTGTTTTATAGATCAAGCATTGGAACACCTATTGGACATCGGATCTGAGAGTTTCTTTCCCGGACTGCACACAATTACCATCATTGGCGATGATTGTCGCATGCAAGATCACTTTCCCAGTAGTTTGTTCTCGCCGTCGCCCGCCACTGCAAATTTGCGCAGCTTGCATCTCGCCAAGGCCGATTTCGTATGGATCCCTTTTGCGCAGTCTCACCAGTCTCTCAAGAAATCCCATCCTGCAGACCAGCTCCCACTGCCACGGTTGGAAGTACTCGTCCTATCGCAAGCAAATCTCAATCTAGTCTCCAAAATTGATGACATTGGAAATGTCTCTGCAACGAAGGAGGGCCTGTTGGCGTCCTCCGTCTTGACAGACATGCTTCGGATTCGCCAGGAAGCTGGCACCCCCCTTCGCAAACTTGGTATCTACGATCCCTCTCCTGCCCTCAACGTTCACGATCAGAACACTCTGGAGACGGCCTTGCGCTCTTTTGTCGGAGTACTTGACATGAAGGTTCCATTTGACCGCGACAGCTTACCATGGGGCTCGAAGTTCATGGCAGACTAGGTTTGAAACTTGTATCATCCTTCTGCGTAGTTGACCAGATGTAATTCCACAGTTCTATCTACTGAACTAATATTCGATGTATACTGCGTTGAACATGANNTGAATATTTTATCTGAATGCGAGAACGCGCCAGCAGCCGTGCGCTTCCGAGTCCATCACCCAGCTTGAACTCATACCACTTGCACCCTCACGCTCCGATCCCGAAGAGCTTTTTGTTACGGGTCAGGTCTGGTATTGGTATGTCACTCCCTCACTTATTCATAATGTTTGCAAAGACTCACGCTCGTTCACCTAGGCTTGATGGATAGAGGATGACCATGTCTTTACCTCATGTTTTTGAAGCGACGCCCAAGACCGGCTGTTCAAATCGGCAGTATGACTTCGTACTGCTCAAAACAACTAAATGACTCTTTGTTGGATGGGGAAGAATGACTAGGTAGCTAGAGTGGCGACTTTGGCGAGCCTCGCAATAGCAGCATGCGCCATCTGTACGTCCATATATAACACTCGCACTCAACCAGGATGTAAACTAATAACTAATCACTCGTAGGTTATATCACTTTCGCAGTCTTCTACCACACCCTTCTTCGTAGACAGAAACATCGCCCTCTTGGTCTTTACTATGGCGAAAAACCCTCTACCGCCCTCCACCGAGCAGCTCGAATCGCTGAAGAAGGCTATCGTCCACCGACTCCCTTACTGCAGTGGCACAGTGGAGCTTCCGTCAGGTGGGCTAGTGTTGTATTACGGTAAAGGGCACGATACTAGGTGCGTCGCAGTGTCTATGTGTTAGCGTGTTTCTCATCCGACTTTACAGATGCATCGACTTCTCTAACCCGGACGAAGAAGACTTGAAACACCTTGCTGAGGCCTGCGACGTGGCTACTTTCGGTGTGGACGACAAAGAAGTCAACGATGACTCGTATCGCAAGGCTGGCAAACTCAACACGTCTCAGTTCTGCACCAACTTCAACGTCTACGAGTCGGGATTACTCTCAGTCATTCGCGACAGCTTCTTGGAAGGCGACTCTGCTGGACGCGAAATCCGACCTGAGCTGTACAAGCTCAATGTCTACGGTACGTGTTTCGATATGGATCCCGACACATCGTATATCGACACGACAATCCAGGCCCTGGTGGTTTCTTCAAAGCGCACAAAGACACTCCTCGCGGCACTGAGATGTTCGGTTCCCTCGTCCTGGTCCTGCCCACCGTTCACGAAGGCGGCGCGCTCATCCTCCGCGAAAATGAAGACGAATGGACTTTCGATTCTGCACGCACCATCAACGAGCACATCACCCCCACTATAGGCTACGTGGCATTCTGGAGCGACGTTGAACATGAGGTCAAACCCATGGTATCGGGATACCGCGTTACCGCTACCTACAACCTCTACTACGGATCAGCTCCTTCGCCGAAACACGAGATCGTCAATCCATCGCTAATCGCCTTCAAAGCTGCGATGGAAACAGCTCTGGCTGACTCGACGTTCTTACCCGAAGGTGGCTGTCTCGCGTTCGGCCTCCGACGTGCCTATCCTCTGGACAAAAATCAACCCGACTTGCAGCAGCTACCTCTCAAAGGTGGCGACGCGGTCATTAAGCAGGCTTGCGCCCAGCTTTCGTTGGACACCACCACCAACTTGATCTTCCACGAGAAAGCGACGTACACTTCCGACAGACCCGTGAACACCTATTGCGAGCTGGTGCCCTCTCTCCAAAACGTTCAGGTCTATGAGGACGATGGCTACGGGGACGTTCTTCAGGACAGGTACCGGGGGAAACGCGGCGGGGTCGATGTGCGCGTGTATTGGGTGACGGACGTGACGAAGTACACATCGTTCCGTACTCATTACCAGGCCTATGGCAATGAGCCTAGCGTCGCGTACGCATATGGGTGGGGTTGTCTGCTCGTCGAGATTGGTCCTCGTGATGCGCGCGGTACATTGGGCAATACTGAGAAGAGGTGGAAAGCTGTGGAGGAAGAGAAGGCTCACAAAAAGGCGGCGCAGCAGGAGTTGCTCAGGAAGCGGCACGAGGAGAAATTGAGGAAAGCTCAGGAGGCGGCAGAGAACAAAAAGAAGAAGGCGGAAAAGAAGACGCAAGCTGAAGCCAGTGTCCAAGGAGAGCAGATTTAGTTGCGAGCATCCAATGTCTACGCTCAGCAGCACAGACTTACCTGCACTTAGCTTCCATAGTGTCTGATAGCTTGTACCACCGAGTATGTTTGCTTGCTTTAATCTCCCTATGTATCATCTTCGCAGTCGAATCCATATTGATGTTTATAAATACAAGATGCAGCAGTCCTAGACGTAAATTATTGTGAAGCAGTTCCAGAGAAAGACCCCTCATCCGTAAAGCTCAAGCCCATATCCGGTGACGGAATTGTCACGACATGAACCGTGGGTGGTCTCTTCGCGGCTCTCCTCTCACGAGGACCTACAGGTACCCCAACCCCTACATTCCTCGACCTGCCCCGACTACGATTGTCACCAGCGGAATTCACAGGCAACACCAACTCGCCCATCTCGTACGCCTCCTCTTCGACGGCCGTCGCACCCGAGTCAAAGCGATCGTGCGTCGATGCGCCGTGACTATGCGATGGCGGGGACGGAAGGGCGTGGAGGAGACCTCTTGACTCTTCGTGTTCGGAGGAGGAAGGAGAGGCTGCGCGTGATGTGACGCGTTCGCGAGAGCGGGACCGTGAGCGTGCGCGCTGGACGTGCGGGGCTGCCAGATGACGGCGTTCTTGTCGTTTCCGGAGAGACGGGTATTTGTAGATGGCCACGGTGAGAGACCAGAGCGGTGCCAGTGAAAGAAGCACCGCCGTCACCTAATGAAAGAGCATGATAGGAACGTGGTTAGAGTTTGTTTGGCTGCGTTGATGATGAGCGGCTTACCTGACCGAAACCTCCAAAATCGTTCTCTCCCTCGAAGATGCAGTTCATGCTCCGCTGCCATTCTGACGCTGAGTGATAGTATGTCAGAGGCGTCGTCGGTGCAGGTATCAAGCCGTGGCGTGCGTGGAACCGGGAACTCACTGACGAGGTACAGCAGCCAGAGCGCGCACGACACGATGTTGCCCCAGAAGATGAGCTGCTTCGGCCTGTCATTCCAAGCCGGTATGGCGCCCCATGTCAGGCGGATCAGGCCTTCGATGACCGGTGTAGCGATCGAGGCTGACCCACCACTCCCTGTGGAAAGCACCGACTGCCGAGACACGACGTAATCGTGTGCACGGTTTGGACTGGACAGAGCGAGGACGATGGTCAGAGCTAGGGTTATGCCCAATGAGAACATGAGCCATAGAGGCCAAATGGCGAAGACGAAGCCGTTTCGGATATCAATCTGTTCCCCGCGGAAAGGTGCCAGGAAGAAGAGAACGATAGTGCCGCCGCTACAGTAAGACCCACTGTAGGAAGGGGAGACGAACATAATGATTCCCCACGCCCATTGGAGTACGACCTACCAGCCCATTTCAGAACGATGCAGAAGTGCAGTAACGGAGGGCGTACCTGAGTGAGCAGAGCCAGTGACAGAACGACGCGTTCGCGGTTCTGGGCAGCCTTGATCTTCGACTTATGGCGATTGACGTAGACCTCGCTCTCCAAGATGTTACGGCCTTCTCCGTCGTCCATCATGGCGTGTCGGGCAAGCTCTTGAGCGTAATACTCATGGGGTCGGAGTCGCCAAATGGGCAACATGGGAGCGGAAGCAAGAGAGCTTATGCAGGACAAGGTTGCAAAGCTAGAGATCTGTCAGACATGACGTTCATGAGACGACAACAGGAGAAACGTACTTTAGGATCAGTGTTGCGTGGTGCAGCGTGAGCGACTGTCTGATCTTCTGTACAATGGCAGCAATGATGAGCGACGCAGTCAGCAGTGTACCTGCCCACGCACTGGGCACAGAATCTCGCGGCGACAACACCACAAGCAACGCTTTGGGATACATGTCAGTGGTCTTGAACACACGCAGCGAAATGCAAGACTCACTGTTCATAACACTCTGCGCATAGAACGCTACCCGCACTCCAATTCCAGCTAAGTCGGGATTCGCACATATCCCAGTGCAATCTAAAGATGCTGGATCGCCTGAGCATACCAATGCAGCCAACGTCTGGTTACCCAGAATATCGGAGGAGAGGGAACACATGACTCGCGCTGACCAAACACATGAAGGAGAAGGGGGCGAGAGACGGGATGAAAGCGACGACGAGAGTGGAAAAGTCTTGCTTTTATGTATCGTCTACAACCACGAGCTCCGGATAACAGTTCGGTCACCTCACCGTGCGAGATAGCGAGTGATCGCTCGATGTACCATGACATGTTCGGCTGGGGGACAGCACCGAGATTGCAATTTGTGGTCCTGTCAGGCACTTGATACAACGCGAACGGCTTCAGTCGGTACTGTACATCTACTTTCGGAATTGAGCGTCGAAGTGCCGTCTCGAGGAAGTACTTCGTCTCGAGGAAGTACTTGGCTCACCGAGTGCAGGTAGGTGCCTCCCATCAAACCATCTAGCTGTGCATTGCTATACGGTTTTGACAGTCCCCGTGCTTCGTAAAGTGGTGTGCACAACGTCGCGCCACTACGCAGCCTGAAACTCCGAATACCCATCGGTTTTGACGGACAACGAGGCGGGGAAGTGGGGTACATCGGTCCTGGACGACGGCGGAGGTCGCAGATGGTGGTCGTGTGCCA
>RWJN01000118.1:0-74661 GCA_004332605.1 Steccherinum ochraceum | reverse complement strand
CTGCATGTTTCGCGCAGCTGCAATTCAGCATGCATTGTTCCCGTCTGCCAGTCGAATGTTGCAACGTGACCTGTGTTTCCAGCAATAGCGAGGTGCCTGAGAAGAACGACATGAGATTCCACTAAGCGGAGGTAAGACGAAGACGAGGTTCCGTAGTGATTGAGGGCCGAGTATCTGTGTACAAAGAGGATATCGACTTACCTGCCATTTCTTGTATATCTCGAGCGATATGGCCCACCATCCAGTCTCCACTCCTTCCGACCTCGAGCCGCCTCTTGCCCAGCTGCGTCCGTAACTTCATCTTGCCCCACCCTCCACGTCTTCTCCATATCCCCCTCCACCTCCATGAGCCCCTTCTCCTCCGTTAAGAGTAAGTCTGCATCCTGTACCAGCTTTTTCGCGCGAACAGCCTGGGACGATTCGCGCGTGAGCTGAGTCCGTAGCTTCTTGTCTTTGATATGGGAATATGCACGAGTTCCTTCTGGTGGAGGCGATGAAGAGCGAAGGGATTTTGGAAGACCAGTACTTTGGGCAACGGAGGTCAAAGTCGCATCGTGTGAGCTAGAACCCGAGCCGGAGGCTTTGGTCTTCTTGGGCCTGTGGTCATCCTTTTCTGTCTTGCGCCGTTTTCTCAAAGGTTGTATCGCGTCTGCCTTGGCGAAGAGGGAGTCCATAAGGGCGAAGTTGAGTCCGATGGCGGCAATGAAGGAATGAAATCTTTATGGGCGTCTATAGTACGGACGCAGGAATCGGCGACTGGCGCAGAGCCTGGAGGCGCTTTCCCACACAGCTGTTTCGACGCCTGGGACCGTGTCTGTGCACTCTGGCAAGACGGGCTCTTGTTTGACAATGTTCTTGAAGTTCACCAAGCTCGAGCTCTCTTACACACCCAGCTTGCGCATCACAAGAACCTTTCAATGATGGCCCGCAATTGTTGAGCATCGGAGATCAATCGTACGAAGGCCAGTTCAAAGCTACTGTGGTCTCTCCATGTCCAGTCGACTCACAATAGTATGGTGCTCTTGTGTACAGTATAGCGTTTTGAGTTTGAGATAACTCTTCCTATGGGCGCGCTTTGTGTGTCCATATTTACTGCTCGCTTTCAATACTTCCCTGCGATCCTTTACGTTCTCCTCGACGTGATGATCGAAAGACGTCAACTCGTGGCGGCCTCCCTGCATACACATTGCAATCGCTGAGTACCAAGTCCATCACGTCAGCGGTATAGCGTGAGCAGTAGATCTGGCCGTCTCCAAACAGGTGCGGCTCGTAGATGAACGTCGATGAACAAGAACTTGGTTTTGTTATACTATGGACACAATGGAACAACTATCAAATACAAAATACATCCATCTCGAAGAGAATAAGAACACGGTACACGATAGGTGCAGGTAGCAAAGTAAAGTTCGTGAGGAGTGAAGAACGCAAAGGCAAGGGGAAAGAGAAACGCATTACTGTCCGTACTGTTTCAGTTATCGATCGAAAGAATGTCGGCCTGCTACCACCCATGGCCCACGTGGGATAGTCGACGCAGCCCGCTACTTGACGCAGGGATCACGGAAGGGACGCTGTGGATCGAAACAACCGCCGGAGGACGAAGGGGAGGGATCCAAGGACTGAAAGTGAACGTCATGTCCAAGCTCCTGTCGACGGCGCTGCATGGAGGTGTGGTCTGGTCTCCCGACGAAGGACCCGACCGGGTATCATGAAGAGGATGAAGGAGCTCTCGGATGGGCGGCAGTGTATGATGGAGAGGGCTCATGGGCAAGGAAGCCAGAGATCTTTCCGGGGTCGATGGCGGATCGATAGGCATGTAGAACGACTGGGACGGCTCGGGAGAAGGAGAATCGAAGGACAAGAGGGTAGAAGGTGAGAATTCACTGATGGGGGATGATGAGCCACTCGCGAATTGCTGGACGTGAGCGTCCAGAGCGGCCGCAGTAAGCTTTGATCGATGTTTGCGAAGCTTCGCTGGATACCTTCGTCGTCCTCGAACCTCTGGTTCGATGCCGGCTTGAGCATTCAGCACCATAATCTCTTCCCGAGTCATTGCTGAACCCCTTGGCCGCCGCCCGGACTTCTTCGCGCCGTGTTTACTGACTTGATGTTTCCGCATCTGACCAGGGTCCACGCAGCCCCAGGCAATGCCTTCTGCCACGCATTTGAGGCACATTCTCTTCTCATTGGTACTGAACGCAGGACGTTAGCTTCCACCATCCGATCATGGTTCGACATATACGCACTGAGTCTTGATGTGAGTACGCAAGTTGGTGAGCTGAGCGGCCCGATAGCTGCATCCGGGCTCTTCACAGCGATATTGGCAGCTCAAGCTAGTGGCATATGAGAAGGCATTCAATAACCACAAGTAAGAGAGGACGTACTTCCTGATGTGCTTCGGCGAGAACAGGCAGCGTCCCCAGTGCCGCTGAGTGTCGGACTCTCTCCGCAGAGGCCAAACGCAACCCTTGTTAGGACACGTGTATTTGCCCAATGACTGAACAGAAGGTCAGAAAAATGATAGCTCAGTACAGAAAATCGACGTACGAGAGGCTGAAAAGCAGCTGTCAGCGACGAGCAATATGTGATCGACGGATATTCAGACGCACCCTGCCTTTGGCTAAGTCCCATTGTCGTGTCAGATACTCATCGATCTTCTGCTGATCCTCGTCGGGGTGGGGAGGAGGGTCGTTACTGTAGGATGAAATCCTGACGGCCATAGTGATGTCGATGAAATGGTAGACGTAGTTCGCCACAGAACTCGGAAAGATATATGCTAGCCCGAGGCGTCAAAATTTCGATGACCTAGAACCGAGAATAAGTCGAATATAAGCACGATCATGCAAAGACACCTTAAATGGTGCTTTGGTGATGATCCGTAGAGAGCAAGAACGGACCAGTGAAGAGAAGATTTTGTGCCACTCCCTTGAGGCGAACGCGTGCAAGGCCGTATAGGACTAGGTGCACGAAGCGCCCTTGATGGGGATATTCTCCGAGGGACCCTCTGTGATACTGAGAAGGGTGAGCGAACGGTAAATGGAAGGTGGGGAAAGGAACAATGGTCGATGACGGTCTGGATTCGTGCTTGACCCCTTCAAACGTCAACTGAAGGAAGATTTGCCGTCAGGCAACCTAGTTAAACGAGTGGCTCAGTGATTTCAATCCGCCCGGCATCATCACAAACGCCCACGCCACTCAACGGACGACAACAACTCAGCGAGCTTGCTCTAAGAGAGGAAGGAGAGCGAACAAGACATAACTCAAGGCGAAATGGCCCAAGTTCCAGAGGTAGCAACGCATAAGGTGACAGTACAATCATCACCGTTCAGGCTTTCACCAGCAGGCGGTGTGGGATTCGGCCTCTGTGCTGGGTAGCTTCATCGCTGCATGAGCATTCGGTGCGTGGTCTAGGCAACTGACAAAACCAGGATTCCGGAACTTCGGAGAGTGTATAGCAGATCCTACGCGTAGATCCATCTCTGCCTCCCAGATAAACGCGTCTCCGAGGTGGCGTCACTGCGTCCTTCGGCCCTGTCACCCGCGCAGCCTGACATTTCACCGTCCTCAAGCGAGAAGGTGGAACGAAACCCGTTGGCGTTGCCACCTTAAAGGCCGGGTGTCGACTGTTACCAGGTACATCAAGACTTGGATCCGATTTATTTGGGCGTTGCGTAGCTCAGAATGGGACCGCGGCAGATTGGTGTCTAAGGCAATAAACGGTCAGTGGCTGGTCACTGAAGCACACATCAGTCGTTGAACATTTTGCCGGCGCAAGCGAACGAAAGAGTAGAAGCTGGTGGAAGAGCTGCCCATTCGTCAATGGGGAGTCTGTATGGTGCGGAAACCTTGAGGTAACGCTGTCCACAGCTGTATGCGTACACATTGTAGATTGACACAGACTACCAGGGCAAAAGCCGGCAAGTCAAATAGCGCAGCTCGGAGACGACACAGATATCTTGGTTGAAATCCGTATAAAGCTGCTGCACTGGCGCAAGCTCAATTTCCCGCACATCCAGTTTGAGCAGTATGACACGTCGGTGCTGGAAATGAATCTTGTGCACACCGGGGTCCACCACATCGCCACACCTCATCAACGGCGAGGATTCCGCCCAGAAATACCAGCATGTGTTGGCGGGACCAAGCGTTGTCCACCCGTACTCTCCCACAAGAACGCCATCACAAGACCTCTACCCAGCCCAGACGTAGCCAAAAAGCACCGTGTCACTCACCAAATCAACACCGTCCGTCCTTCCAGCCCTATTGCAGCTCTGCAGACTCCTCACGAATGGGTCTCGGGAGCGACCGCTGCTACCTCAGGCTGAGGATGTCACCTCAAGCCCCAGACTTATGCAGCGTGAGCACTAGAGTCGCGAGCACTACAGAGTTCTTGAGACCACTGTTGTCGCGTTTCTTCTCGAGATCACCATGCAAGAGGAGCAGGAACGTGCTTGTTGCGCCAGCCTGAGCGTCGTCCGCATCCTAGGATCGTTGCTTGAAGGGTTCGGTGGTGGCAATTGAACCGCGTATTGCAGCCATAAGGTCCAAGCGAGGGTTGAGTAAAGCATGAGAGAGTTGAGTACGATGGTACACGCTAGCAACAGCAAATCGTGAGTTAAGACTGTTACTGGTCGCCTCCTGAATTGAAGAGTGCGCCCGACGCCCGACGCATCTGCCGGTGTCGGGCCTAGATCCCGACGGCGCTTATATCTGCTACTAAACACCAACCGACTCGCCGAGCCTGCGCTTGAACCGAGACTGCTTAGACGTTACCGTCGTTACGGTCTTTCTGACTGTACTGAGACAGCTGAACATCATGTATGTCCCCTCGTTGTGACGAGTTTTCGGTTCTCAACTCTTTGATAGGCCTCCGCGAGGCGCGGCGAAGAAGAAGACAGCAGCGAATGGCGAAGATGCATCAACCCCACCAGTTCCTGTAAGCATCTCGCGCCTTGATCACTGGGTCGCCTGGTACTACTTGTAGAACATAGACATTGGCAGAACAACTTTCGTATTTGGCGAGCCCCCGCCCCTTCAAGAACCCGAGCTACACCAAGAATGCTAATAGAAGGACGAAGAACTTGAAGAATGTCCTTACCCAAGAGCGAGAACGAGAGCGGGCTGAACGAGAGAAGAGGCGACTGGAGAAAGAGGAGAACATGGACGTCGATGGAGCTGCGTCCTCTCTGCAGGACGAGGAAGCGCCGACCTGTGCGACCTATCCATCTCGAGATTCTGAAGAAGAGCTCAATCTGTTATGCCAGATACTTCTATCGAGGCACCTCCCTCCGTACTACCACAGAGACATTACTGTGATATAACAGGTCTCGAGGTACGATTTTGTTCTGTTTCTTCAGATGACACTGCCAACTTTAGTCTCTAGGCACCATATACGGACCCTGCAACTGGACTTCGATATCACGACAAAAGTGTGTACGAATTAATCAAAGGCCTTGTGAGTGCATACGTCTTTCCTTTTAGCGAGCTATATTATTGAGAATGCCTGCAGAGTGTTACAGTTGCCAAAGACTATCTGTCTGCAAGAGGCGTAAACCCCATTGTGAAATAGGCGGCCCCGGTTGTTGTAATAGATCGCCGCCAGTGGATGGACGATCTACGACCCTTCTAACGATCTCCACGAATATACTGTGACTGGTACAGATTGGAATCAGCATTGGCGAATTTGCGATTACTCACAGACTCAGTACAGTGTTTCGGCCACAACGCAAGGTAGCGTGGTACAGAGTAGA
The DNA here is from genome assembly GCA_004332605.1 of Steccherinum ochraceum. Classification (NCBI taxonomy): domain Eukaryota; kingdom Fungi; phylum Basidiomycota; class Agaricomycetes; order Polyporales; family Steccherinaceae; genus Steccherinum; species Steccherinum ochraceum. The sequence goes on along the minus strand of RWJN01000118.1, from coordinate 68,917 downwards.
CGCGTAATGTGAGAGAATAATGCCGTTTGACTCGATTGACCACTGCACATTAGTTCGACATTATTTCTCGTTGAGAGTCGCTGAACGTCGAGACTTGCATAACTGGTGGTCACCAGTGAGTACAGACGAGGTTTGGACGAGGCGCAGACTGAGAGTATGTAGAGATTCGCTGTTGCTAGATCCAGATCGGGCTCCCACGTGTGCAGACACCGATCGTCTCTAAATTTACGCGCCCGAGCCGCTGCTTTTTCGATTCCTCTGCATTCACTACTACCAACCCACTCTTACCCTCTCTCGCAGAGTTCATCATCCTCAGAACTGCTGTTGTGTCGACATGCCGACGACGATAGGCTCGAAGAGGTCAGCTCCATCCCGCTCGGGCCCTAAAGCCAAGAAGGCCCACACAAGCTCTGCCGATCCGAAGGAAGGCAAACGAAGTCGACCAGTTACTCAGCCAATAGCTGTTGTGGAGGAAATTGATTCTGATGACGACGAAGCAGATCTCGTAGACGGAGAGGAAGTGGTCGGAGAAGAGGGAATGGATGTAGATGAACCTCGTGCGCCGAAAGATCCCAATGGTACGTCGTATAAATTTTATTTCCTGGCCGAAAGCTTATCCCATTCATTCCTTGCTCAGCTTCCCGAGAATCTCACCAAGCTCAGAGACTGCTACATCAGCAACGACGCGCTGCTAAGCCCCACTCAGCTATTCTCGTTGAGGCGAAGAAAGCGTGGTCGCTCGCTAGGCAGAAGAATGTATCGAAGCAGGAGCGTACAAAGCACTTAGACAACCTCATGAACATCGTACGCGGTCAAGTCAAGGACATCGTCTTCAAGCACGATGCCAGTCGAATTATTCAGACCATCGTCAAACATGGGAGCCCCGCACAGAGAGAGGAGATTGTTGCGGAGTTGAAGGGGCATTACCAGGCACTCGCGCAAAATAAGTACTCGAAGGTAAGCATATGTGTCGATTTGCACACTCACAAGCTGACTTGACATCCTTCACAGTTCCTTGTAACGAAGCTCATTCGCCTATGCCCTGGCCATAGACAGTCGATACTGCTGGAATTCCAAGGAAGTGTTCGTAAACTGCTACTCCACAGAGAGGCTTCCGGAGTTCTAGCAGATGCTTTTGAGCTTTATGCCAACGCTTACGAGCGCTCGCTTCTTCTAAAAGACTTTTACGGCAAGGAAGCTAGTCTCTTCACTGTGACGGCGGGCAGTACAGAGGCTAAAGAGAAGTCCAAGCTCGGACTTTCTGGCCTGTTTGCTGGAGCTGATAAGGAGAGACGGAGACGCATTCTCAGCGCAGTGCAAGAAAACCTAACCGCAATGTGAGATCTTATTATTTCTCATCCGCGACTACGCTCATGTCAATGCGCAGATTCAACAACTCTGATAAAGGTGCGGTGTCGCATGCAATTGTACATCGTGCTTTCTGGGAGTATCTTGCCGCCATCAATGAGCTGGAAGATACAGCAGAGCAAGAAAAGCTGCGACGCGAAATGTTTGAGCTGTGAGTGCTCAGATCAATGCTCTGTCGCATGATATTGAATTAGCACCAGATGTCAAGACGTCCTCGCGGAGATGGTACACACTAAGGATGGCAGCAGAGTAGTACGAGAATTCATCGCTCAGGGCACTGCGAAGGTATGTCTGTAATTGCACTGCGCTTATTTGTTGTCTAAGTTTGATGATCAGGACCGAAAACACATCGTGAAAGCTATCAAGCCCCACGTTGAGCGCATGTGTACGGATGATGAGGCACAGCTGGTGCTGTTCACGGCGTTGGACGTCATTGAGTATGCGCAATCTACTTGTTCGTTCTTGCACTCAAGCTTATCGCACTTCTTTTTCAACAGCGACACCAAGTTGACAGCAAAATCTTTGGTCACGGATATAACTGCTTGTGCTTCAGCGCTGTATGTCTCTCCGCAAGGACGTCGAGCACTGATATACCTCATGTCGCCGAGAACAAGGCGCCATTTTACCCCAGCTCAGGTATGTTCAGCTCGGTCACATTCAATAATCAGCCTTCTGATACGTCTCAGATTGCGATTTTAGCTGAGACTGACTCGATGAGGGCAACAACCAGTAAGAAGGACGCTGCCGTGCGCTCGGAAGAGATACGCAAAGCTGCCAGTGAACCTCTCTTGTCCTGGATATCTCAAAACGCCGATCAACTCGTTCGTGACCCCGGCGGTAGCTTAGTGGTTGGTGAGATCATGCTATACGCCAACGGAGGTAGAAGTTCCCTTTCATTGGTTACTTGACTTTCTCTGACTCCATATCGTCTTTGCTTAAGAGAAAGCCGCTGCATCGAAAGCACTTCTCGACGTTATCGCTCCATCATATCCGTCTGAGGACCCGGCCAACCCACATGCCATCTCTCTTCCCCATGTCTCTCGGTTATACAAGCTGCTGCTTCAAGGAGGCCACTTCTCTCACTTCACAAAATCGATCGAACGATCGTCGTCATTCTCACGGACGACCTTTGCCACGCAGTTCACGGAGCTAGTGAGCAAAGAGAGCGCTGTTGCGATGGCAAAGGACGAGACCGCTTTCGTTGTTGCCGCTCTTTGTGAAACGGTGATAGCGGCAGGGGATGACGCGTCAAACGTCCGCAAAGAGCTGCAAGGATGGTTGGCAGGGGATGTTCAAAAGGCGCTGAAGAAGGACCCGGAGCAGCGAGGGCGAAAAGTGCTGATAGAGCAGATTGCGGCGCTGTAACCTACCTGGCATGTCTATTTGTTCTTGTAGCCCCAGAGTATCTTATTCTGCACTCATCTGTATCCAGGACACAACCTTTTCTGCAATTCTAGTTCACTCGCTATCGGCAGAATCACGCAGTATGCTCGATGCACTGGTGGTGAAAGGCAGCGTCACTCAGAAGTCAACCAGCCAAGTGTTGACGCAACCGGGTGTAATTGATTTTCGAGCGTGTCCCTCGGTGCAAGTACAAGCAGCAGCTTTTGTAACAAGAAGAAAGCGTGCTGTGTTGAGATCGACACTGTGATGACAGGTAGAGTGCATGCTGACATGGTTCCTTTCTCATCATTGGCTGAAAACGCTCATTTCATTTTGTCTTCCCAGTCAATCTATTCAGCTACAGACCCTCTGTGTGGCATTACTTCGTTCGTAACTTTATCTACTGTGGGTTGCGGGTTGATGCCATTGACGCCAGAATGAACTCTCGTGTCTTCGGCGCGCGGTTCCTGACACGCTCCTCGCTAAGGCTGTTGGGAACCAGGATATCCGTATACGGATGCTTGCGTTGCTCGAGGCACCTCGTGTGCTCCTTATGCTGTTGTATTCGTCAACCTGATGTGCGTGGCACGCAAAGAAAGTACAAGACATCAAGATGGCCGCGCGATGGGGACCAGGGTCCTTTTTTCCAGAATCAAAAGTGCAACTGCAAATCTTCGGGTACTGCTTGCGTCTTTTCCAGATCATCTCAAGGACAAAACCACGGACAAGCTCGCATAGCTCGATCTCAACCTACACGCTCACTCGGTAAGCCGAGGCCGACCGTCCCAGATTTGTCTCCTCGCGATTGCCAGCTTGCTGGGCATCAAGCTAGCAACAGTTCCTCTCTCTCAATTGGCGGCTACGGACAGTATCTGGAAGCCCAATACGCAGATAGCTTTGCTCACTGTTAGCGTTCTCCGACAGTCCACGGTCAGAGAATCTACTTTGGTCTTGGTCCTGCTTGCTTGCCTCGTGGCAATCACCATCGACAAACCCCCAGGAGCCTATCCTACTGTGCAAAGCCTGTCAAGACTACTCGACTGCTGCTCTTAGTCGCGCTTTAATACGCAAAGATGGTCGGAGTGGATGCCGACGAATTCTCCGTGGCTACTTGCTAGCCTCCTCCGCAGTACTAAGTCTTATCCAAGCGTCGTCTGGCATCGCATGGCCGCATATTTGCTTTGCTTTCACAAGATATCGTATATCAATGCGCCCTCCGCACATCTCATAATGCATCGACACTCAAAGTCTACAATGTCAGCGACTCAAGAGGACTTAGCAGTGTGAGCCCTTATGATTCCCGCTGTGGCGTCACCCCTAAAGCTCATGTATTTGGCACAGTGCCCACATCTTGCTTGACTTTGCGCGAGCAGGCGTCGTCTCGAGGCACCAAGCCACGACACAGTCCGCTGGAACAACCCCATCCGGGTCACCAATCCCTTCCCATGATGACGTCGGGTTGCATGACTACTCAACCTCATGGAACCCGATGGTTTTCTACGCCAGTACGGATCTTCCTTGGGTCCCTTCCCGTCCATACTTGCTCGCGACAAATCCTGTCGAGTCCTACGGCATCCCTGTTGATGTCTACTGTGACGATGTTGGCAATGTTGCTATAGCATCGTTTTCCGCCACCCAGTATCTGGAGTCACGCCCCATACACGCTGGGCCTGTTCCATCATTCTCCCCGGAGACGTTCTACGTGGCTTGCGCAGCGCCGTCGTCTATGCCACACCGTCAGGTCTCACCACAACTGCCACAGCACTACGAACCACCCACTCATCAAGAACTGGAAGCTGCCAGAATTCTCACGTCTCTGTCGCGGCGGTCATTGCCTACCCCCCATCCTCCCGCCGTTTTACCTGCACCTCTGCAAGGCGATGACGACACCTCTCAGTCCGATGAAGACGACATGGACAACTCAGATTCACAGAGGCCACTAACTCTGTCGGAAGACGACGACGACTTGTTCGATAGTCCGTTCGAAGGCTGGAAGGCCGCCGTTAGCCCGGCAGAGTACGCACCGGCTTCGGTCGTCGAAGATTCGGGTTCCATGGCTTCGAGCTTGTACTTCCACGACGATCTGTCCTCAATTGGAGAAGAAAGTGAGGCTGCCGATGAATCCGTGACTCGGGACGTTACTCCAGAGCACTCTGTCACAACCTCGGATTCGGACACGACAGTCAGCTCTTCGTATTTTGGCTCTCGCTCCAGTCAATACGACCACGAGGACGGATCCTACGATGCGGATGTCGACATGGAGAGTGACAGTGGCTCCGAGGACGGCATGTAGCTCAACGGCTCAACGAGAAGTGGGGGGCTGCCCGTGTCAAAAGTTTTCGGGACTAAGAGATTATCGATGAAGCGTAGCACACACACGCTCTATTTGAACCTGTTAGTATACTCATTCGTTCATGCCCCATGCTTATTTTCATGCTATGTGCTTACAATCATCCTCACGACAAGTTACTCCTCCGATATCGAAGCTCTATATGCTACGTGTTTTATCATTAGTATTGTAGATGGCATTTTCAACAATACACATGAACATACCCAGAAGTGCTGACGTCTTTCAGCGATCTCAGTGCCTCTAAGTGAACGACAGCGGACATCTCCACCATGGATTGAGTCCCTTCAGACGACCTGGTGATGTTCCAGATACGCCGGTAGCAGTCCACACGTTCGACCGCTGTAAGGGAAAAACACATGGCGATGGTGCAAAGGTCGGTGCAACTCGCTGCGACTGACTTCGCTATATTCTCATAGGTAGAATCTTCCACTGGAGAAGTGTTCGGATGCAATGGGTGCTCTGTCGGGTCTAAGAAGTCGATTTTGATATGAGAGATATTAGCGTTTTCAAGGCTTTCCGCTAATTTAGACTGTATGAGCAATTCCTCATATGAGCCGTTTCCCAGTAGTGCAGAGTCGCAGATGCGCTTACTTACCACGAACGTAGGCATTGGGGCCTCCCACTGCCAAGGTAAACCCATGTTCAACACCACAGTATCGAGGCGTCCGACTTGAGGCTGCGGAAGAAGTGATTGATGATGTTCGTCCATACCGTGCTCGTACCAAAAGAAGGAGGTGCAGTTGGAGATCCATAAGGTAAGGATTTTTGGATGGGTCTGCGCGATCAATCGTTGGAGGGTCGGCACAAGGTGCCAGAAGACCGTCGTGAGCTCCAGCTCACGTACTGGACATCTAAAAGAAAAGACGTCCAACACAACTATGTCTCCGATGACCGTCTGTAGTTTGTCCCAAGAGCACTGACACTGTATTGCTGTCATTGCTTCACGAAAGTCTTCAAAGTGCTCGATCTCGAATTCTCCGAAATTGTCGTCATCGTCAACCCCGATCTTGAAGTACTCCAAGCACGGAAAGGTTTGGGAAAGTATGAGTGGTGATGGTAGCTCTTCGATCTTTGTGACTTGTATGATGAGCTCTCGCAGATGGTGGTAGCGGAAACCGCTGTGTACGAAATTGTTGTATGGGCAGGAAATATGGAGCTTTTGCAGTGCGCCCATATGGGCACAAAGACGAATGAAATCCATCTCTGTTGAATCTGGTTTATCCCATGCGAGGCCACCACAGTAGATGGCCAGGGAGATGAGTTCACTACGAAGAGTGTGTATCATCTTGAATGCTCCTGCTTCTGCATCGTGTACGATCAAGTGACGCAAGCCGGATAAGGAGGTGAGTGCTTCTGTAAACGAGTCGTCCAGACCGAAAAAGACAGCACAGCAATGGATGTCCAAGCATGAGAGTTGGTCTGCGTTCCTGAGGATACCAGCAAGACGAGCGACCAAAGTTGTGATGATATTCAAGCCGGACCGCGACAGGAACTCTGCAATGTCCGCGGCCAGCGCGATAGAGATGAGATGATGGGCACGAACGGCGGTATCGGTAGACATGAAATCACAGAAAGACCCTATCGATGAGACGGTTCTCAAGGTAATGTGTCGACGGAGCACTGGGCGAACAAATGTTGCGTGAAGGTACCGACAAGTTTGCATGCAACGCGCCACTTCATGTTGATCCAGATGTTCGGCGACGAGAGAGAGAGTATCGACATCCAATGACACAGGTTCCCTTGCCTATGGGAAGGAAAGGAATCAGATCGGTATCTCAGAGAGGACATAGACGTACCGTAAGCATGCTGTCTCTCATTCGAGCTTCAGGTTCAGGTTGCCCACAGCAGGAATAGGAATAGCTCACCGTCACGGTGGCGGCGTAAGTAACTAAGTTATAGTAACGAACAAGGTCGCGCCAAGCGCAGAAGATGGAGATCAGCGCGCCGCGGTGCACGTGCGCGAACAATCCGCCAAACAACGCGTCAACAAAATCGCGTCCGCGCGCTTGCATCTGCATTTGCACCTTCCCGACACGACCACCTTCCTGCGACACTCCCCATCTTTTTGAGACACCTTCATCTTCGACAATGGTGGCGAAAACACCCTCGGAAATAGAAGAACTAGCGTTTATGGACGACATACTATCAGGCATGGACGCAACCGCGATACCCAAAGCTCAGGCTCCTTGTCGTCCACTAGTGGCAGACGCGGCCAAGCTTGCAAGACCTACCATGTCTATGCATGAACGAGCGAGCGGAGATGTGGTGCAAAGGGCTCACGCCAGCAAATCCGGCTTCTCGACACCACGTAAACAGAAGACACTCGCTGTCAATATGGTCACTCCACGCTCCTCTCGCAGACGCACGACGTCCAGCCCGGCCAAACCGACCTCACACAACGAGACATCGGAACTGCTGGAAGGAGTCGCTGATTGGGATTGGGACGATATGAACTCGGATTTCATGACTCCAAAGAAGCCCAAGCCACCTACTATCACTGTAGGTGCTGTGATTCATGTCTCGAAGCAAGACCTGACTCTTAAGATAGCAGGAATCCTCCAAGTTTCCAGAGACCCAAATTTCAACACGTTGTATTGTGAAGACAACAGAACTCATCGACACGGCGGACTGCTATGAAAAGGTATGCACGCTGGGTCTTCCTCGTGACGTATTCATTCAAGTTCGTCCGATTGCAGATCCTAACGGTGCAAGCAGTTGGGCCTGATGAGAATAGACGGGTTGTTTTGCAGGACGACTGGGTAGAGACGGACTTGGCTCCAGGTGCGTTTACTTCACTCAGCCCACAACTGAGCACTTCTCAACTTCGTCCTCTTTTCTTTCCTTAGGTGATGTCATCAATGTGATTGGTCCTTTCAGTCTCCCGCCATCGTCATCATCTTCCGCGCCACTATACAGCATCACTATCACGTCTCGTCAAAACCTTCTCATCCATCATCCAGACCAACTCATTACTGCGACGTCGCTGTCAGACGCTCCACGTTGCAGGAGAAAGCCGCTGCTCTCTAATTTGGTTCGCTCGTCAACAGATGTTACCCCCTCCCTTGTATGGGGGAACATGCTGCACGAAGTAATGCAAACGTGCCTCGCGGATAACGCATGGGGCGAGCGCGACGTGAATGAAAAGATTTCTGACGTCGTTAAGCGAGGCTTAGGTGACTTGCTGAGTATCAATGTGAGTGCTGAACAGGCAGAACACGAAGTGAAAGCTCGGGCGAAGGGTTTGAAGGCTTTCTCCGAACGCTATATTTCACAGGAGCCGAAGGTACGGATTTGCGAAAATTGGCTAGATTTTTCTCTGATCGTGTTCAATAGGACGAAGCTGTCTTGACGGATACGCGTTCTGGGAAACAGCAGAAGGCTCTGCTCGCGATTTCTGACCTGCACGATGTAGAGGAAGATATCTGGTCACCTACCTACGGCCTCAAAGGCAAGATCGACGCGTCCGTGCAGGCAGTCATTGTCGAGTCTGGTACCCCAGATAACCCGTTCACGAAGGCATCAAATGCAAAACCATCTCCCTCTACCGATTCTCCTATGCCATTTGAGATCAAGACCGGACGTTCCGTGGCTGGAATGGAGCATCGCGCGCAAACGATGCTGTATACTCTCCTCATGGCGGAACGTTACAGGACAGAAGTGCCAAGTGGTCTGCTCTACTATACGCAGAGTGAAGAGGTCGTCAAAGTACCTGCAGCGCGGAACGAAATTCGCGCACTAGTCCTGGCAAGAAATGAGCTAGCTGGGTATATGATGAAGCGGGTAACGGGAACCACTGTCAAGGTTGTTGGGTCTGCTTCAGGCGACACTGGTGCACCCCGCTCACAAGTCGACGCCGAAGTGGAGATTGAAACGGTCCCGTTCCTGCCGAGCACGTTGGACGAGTCGCACATCTGCGGCAGATGTTTTGTTCTGGACACTTGTATGCTGTACCGCAAGGTATGTTCACAATGCAATTTCAGCGGGCTAAAATTTGCTGACGGTGACTGTTAGGCTGTTGAGAACGTGGTGGACGACACCTCTGAGATAGCCGATATGTACGCATTGAAGACCTCCCATCTTACACCGACGCAGGGCAACTTCTTCAAGAAGTGGGAGGCGCTGATCTCCTTGGAAGAGCAGGACCTCCTTCGATTCAGGAAAGAGCTATGGACAATGACTGCCGTAGAGCGAGAGAACAAAGGCAGAGCGTTCAGCTCCATGGTTCTGGACAACAAATACGACCCTCCAGCATCTTCGTTGAAAGCAACGTTGAAGCGAGAAGGCAAGATCCATCAATACACCTACCGATTCACCAAATCCGCACCTGCGAATGACTCGCTGCTCAGTGGACACATGAGTGTGGGCGACGCCGTCACCGTATCTGTGGATCCGGATTTGCTTGCGCTGGCGAGAGGCTTCATCGTTGGCCTCACTCCCCAGGAAGTCATCGTTGGAGTTGATCACGTCGTTGACCCCAAGAAGATAGCCACGCGCAATGGATGTACCTCAGGCTCGGTCGTCTTCAGAATCGACAAGGACGAGCTATTCGCAGGGATGGGACGAGTACGGGGCAACTTGGCGCAGCTCTTTTACGCCGATGGCGACACAAGAAGACTAAATCTCGTCGTAGACCTCCAAGCTCCCCAATTCGAAGAGTGGAACGAGGACATCGCATCGGAACACGTTGAAGCTTTCCGAGAGATCGCCAAACTGAACACCAATCAGCGACTGGCCGTGCGCAAGGTTCTATGCGCGAAAGACTATGCTCTCATTCTTGGTATGCCCGGGACGGGCAAGACCACGGTAATCGCCACGCTCATCAAGGCGCTGGTCCACATGGGCAAATCCGTTCTGCTCACGTCTTATACCCATTCTGCGGTGGATACCATCCTAATGAAGCTGAAGGAAGGCGTGGATTTTACCATCTTGCGGCTCGGGAGTCTGGATAAGGTGCGATTTCATTCGGTCTCTAGCTGTATCCTAGCTGACTCAACGAGTCAGATTCACCCAGAGGTGCAGGGCTTCACCCTGGCTGCTCGGCGACCGGCAGCCACGGTCGAACAGCTCGAGCAGCAAGTGATGACCCCTGCTGTTGTTGCTACAACGTGCTTGGCATTAGACCAGTGCGTGACCGACGTCTAGACCTCCTACGTCGCTTACTGACATGACCGTGCAGTCCCTTGTTCTCGCGTCGCAAGTTTGACTATTGCATCGTCGACGAAGCCTCGCAGGTCACATTGCCGACCTGCCTAGGTCCTTTACGATTTGCTGATAAGTTCGTGCTTGTCGGTGACCACTTCCAACTTCCTCCGTTGGTAGGTTAAACCGTTCGTAATCATTGAAGTTCAATCTAACACTCGTTCATAGGTGCGTAATAGGGATGCTAAGCGAGGCGGTCTGGACGTGTCACTCTTCCGACGACTCTCAGATGCGCATCCTGCGGCGGTGGTGGACTTGAACGAGCAGTATCGCATGAACGAGGACATCATGACGCTTTCCAACCGACTCATCTATAGTGGTCGTTTGCGTTGTGGTAACGAGGAAACGGCCACGCGCGGCTTGCACATCCCTAGTCTAAGCTTCATGCAAGGCCTGCATGAGAAGTCTCAGTGCGACAAGCGAGCATGCTGGCTGGACCGCCTTCTCGATCCAAGGTACGATGATTTCGCTCCACGTTGGTCTATACATCTAATCGTTTGTTCGCAGCTGCAAAGCAATATTTGTCGACACCGACGACGTCCCTGCCCAAGATTCAAGAGTTGGAGACCTCACTCAAAATGTTACTGAAGCTCGTCTGGTACATCAAGTGACTGAATGCCTCGTTCGTGGTGGGGTACACCAGAAGCAGATTGGGGTCATTTCGCTATACCGTCAGCAGATCAAGCTCATCTCTTATCTGCTTCAAGAATGGAAGGACATCGACATCCTCACCGCGGATCGCAGTCAAGGTCGTGACAAGGACTGTATCATCATATCCATGGTCAGGTCAAACGATCTCACGCAGGTATGTTGTCGTACTGCTCCAGTCAGAAAAGCTGCTGATGCTGTTGCACCACACACAGATCGGAGACCTCATGAAGGATTGGAGGCGAATGAACGTTGCATTCACCCGCGCACGCTCCAAGCTCATCATCTTCGGCTCTCGCAGCACGTTGCAGGCTGTGCCGCTTTTGACAGAGTTCTTTACGTTGATGAACGAGCGAGGTTGGATACTGCGTCTCCCAAAGGACGCTGACCAGCTGCACGGTTCTCCGGCATCGTCACCAAACAAACGAACAGCAGGCGATGAGCTGGTAACAACGGGAGTAGGGAAACGGACGCCGAAGAAGCTGAAAGTCAGTGCTTTCAACGAGGATGGTCTGCTTCGAGGGCGACCCATTCTCCAGGATGTCGTGAACGCAGAGAAGTGACTGGCTTGCTCAAGTACGGTATTGCAGCTATTGCCTTCGTCGTCATGCATAGATGGAATCACGTAGTTTTTTCCGCAAACCATAGGCGTGATATACGGTGTCAACTTCTACGTCCGCTTCGGAAAGAGCGGCCGCATTCGCACGAGAATGATACCTGTGCAATGTACAACCGATAAAAACCAAGACAAATGTTCAAAAAATGGACGCACTGGGAATTGAACCCAGCACCCCCCGCAACTTGCAGTCGATAAGACTTGCTAAGCGGATGTGATAACCAACTACACCATGCGCCCGATGATTGAGGTTTCACTATCAAACGTCGTCAGACGACCGTCTTCACCGACTACTACCGACTCGCGGCAACGCAACTCAGATTTTTGTCTCCCAGGGCAGACCAATACAGTGACCGAGAGACGAGTCGCGGGTCACTTTGTATAGGTCTGCAACTGAATCCCCCCCTCGATGCTTTGTTCGACCTTCGGCTTTTGCCAGTGATTGGCGAGCCATGCCGAGTGTTCCGGGCACCGCCTCCTCCTTGGCCGTCCATCGCTCACGAGCTCATCCTCACAGATTGTTGTCTGAACGCCAACAAATCCAACTAGCATACCTCTTTCAATGCATGAATACTGGCTGTCTACTATACAAGTATCAATATGTGTATCTCACTCGCAGTGTGACCGCCGAGCTTCTGCTAACCCGCTACTTTGTCTGACTCCCGTTCTATCTGTCTACCGTGCACGCGCAACCATCTGAATAAATTGGACGATGTCGAGGACTCACAAGACATGATATTTCTGCTGATTGAGACCTCAAGACAGTCAAATATGCGGGTCACGGGTCATCACGAGAGGCATACATGAACACCAAGGCTGGACCATGGACCATAGCTTTACCACGAGCAAGTACTTGCATTGAATACTTGCGTGCGATGGTTCTCGAGCCGGAAAGAAGACGTGTTGCACACTCTCAATGTTCGTCCGTCCAGCTGAAATCCGCCGACGTCGAATATGTCGTGACTCGAAGCTTGGTTCGCAGCTGGCTCGGTTGTAGCTGCCTCTGAGACCAAGGACGAAAGCTCCATTGCATTAGCAGCGGGTTGTGCATATGATAGCATCCGAGAGGCGCGAAGCGACCTGTCAGAAATCACGACAGATGAAGTCGTGTACCAGCGGAAGTCTTGAACTCGCGAGCGTCGCCCGGAAGTGTCAAAGCATATTGAGATGTTCTGTCGATTGGGCGAAGTGCGCAAGAATCAGCGTAGAACCGTATCGTACACCCCTGCAACGAACTTACTGCACTAGAACACAATGCCTCAATCAGCTAGGAATCTCAAGTCAAGGCTTGTTTTCGCTCCGCTGAAGCTGAGGCCTGCCTTCGGAGATGCTGCTCTCTCAGCCCTTGCGACTGCGCCGTGACCAGCACTACACACGCACTGTCTCAGTCAATATGACGACAACCTTTGTATAGAATAAAAACACACCTACTGAAAAGATTAGGCGTAGAACTGGAAGACACGAAGAAGGTGAACAAGGACGCAGCACAACGAGATACTGGCAGTGCTGAGTCGCGACGTCGACGCGTTCGTGGTGGCTGAGGCGCTATGCCGGGTGATGGCCGGCCCCGCCAATCAACGGCAAAGACCGAAGGTCGAACAAAGGACTTGGGGTAGGATATCGCTGCAGACTAACTCAGATTCGACTACTACCTAGTGACCTACCGTCCGTCTTGAGATGTCTCTCATGGCTTTTCACCACGATTTCCGAGGGCGTGATCATTGCAGCTTCAGATAGCTCCTTACAGACGCATGAGCAGTTCCTGCATCTGAATGAGGTCTGCATGCGTGAGTCTCGTTTCTTAGTATTGCTTTGTCTCTTAGTTGCAGCGATCTGATCACGTACCATCATTTCAGTGCATACCGCGAACTCTCGTGCAACCTCCGAACAGTCGTGAGTCTCGCAGCCTAGCTGTGGTCGTAGCATTCAAGTTGCCGGAGCGCTTCTGTCCAGTGTGGTGAGTGTGGATATGGTTTATTCAGTTCGGATGGTCTTCTGACGTGCGCAGCTCAGTGCGATGAACATCTATCACGGTGCGCGAGGAATGGGCGCGCAGTAAGCTACCGATATGCACATACAAAGGCTACTCAGTGTGGCATCGTATATCTTTCCACTTTGCAACTCTTCGTCTCCAGCTCTCACAAACTGCGTCATGGAACTACATCTATCCCGTGACAACACCACTCATACCGTGCTGCTCGCAGCCTCCGGCGATTCCGCTTCGTTCAGCGATGCAACACCTTTATATCACATCTACACCCCGACCCCACTCTTGGCACGCGAAACAACCACTGTCTCGCGCATCAATCGCTCTGGGGCCGACGCTTTGTCGTACAAGCTTTCAACTCATTCATCCAATATCCGTAGTTCTGCGGAGTACAACGGGGCTGTTGAGCCATTCGCGAGCATCAACTGGAGGAAATCTCGCGTAACGTGCAACAGTGAGGAACTGAAGATACGGAGAGGAGGCTTTTTGTGGATGTAGGTCTCACAAATCTTCACCCTCTTTGAATCTCCCATTCATGGCATACGAATAATCTAGAGACAGGACATTCCTTGGACAAGACGGCCTTTCGTACACCTGGCACAAAGGCATGCAGGTAAGTAAATTCGTGTGATCCAACGTCGCGATCCAATGTTGACGGGCAGATCTACGATCACTATCTTAGCTGACACTGAGCGTGGCGCAGAATGGCGGAAAGATCGAACTTGCAAGATACCACGATTCCTTCTTTACTATGAAGAAACCATGGCTGGAAATATTACCGGAGGGTATGCACATGTTGGATCTCATTGTGACTTCATGGGTAGTTGCGGCGACCCGCAAGTCGTCTGGTCGTGGTAATGGTGCAGTGGCTTCAGCGACCGCAGGAGCTTCCGCTGCTGGCGTAATATCAAGCTGAGGCCGTTAATGTTGCTCTCGACAAGCCCTTCAGTACTTATGCATTGCACCTTTGACTCTCAGTCGACGGACTCGAGTACATCATGATCATAATCTTTAGCAAGCATCATCTTCCACACCACTGGAATCTTCTCAACTGTATGAGAACGCAAGAATAAGTGTTAGTAAGTACGTTACTAGTTGCTACATATACCTGTCCAAGCCATTCCTGGTTGAGATGATTGTATGAATTGCTTATGAAGTCGTGATCATGGCCGCCCTCTGGCCCCACCATGCTAGTTCAGCAGCTCAAAAACTCGAAACAGGGTTTCAATTGGACGCACTGGGAATTGAACCCAGCACCCCCCGCAGCTTGCAGGCTTGTGAAGACTTGCTAAGCGGATGTGATAACCAACTACACCATGCGCCCGACAAAGAACGTTGAAAGCGATCTGCCGCAGTGACGGTGATTCTGCACGAATTCCGTATTCGTTCTGGAGAAGAAGACGCTGTGTTGGTCATGTAAACGTCCCACGAAGCGCACAGCATGGGCGCATGGTGTAGTTGGTTATCACATCCGCTTAGCAAGCCTCGGCCTGCAAGCTGCGGGGGGTGCTGGGTTCAATTCCCAGTGCGTCCAATCGTTGTCAGGGAAACTACTTTTATGCCTCGCTCCTCCTATCACAACCACCATCGAGTCTAACATCCATGGCCAAAGCCCGCATCTCTCATTTCAGCTGTGGACGCCCCTCCTTCGCCTGCTCTTCATCTTTTTCCTGTACGAGCTCGACGCGTTATTACCGTCCTCGCGTCGCTTCGTCTACAACCCGCACCGCGAGTACATACTCCAGTCATGCCGATGTCGAGACGACCTCCTCCGCCGTACCGCCACCTCTGGCATTCTTCCACCCGAATTTCCCTGCAAGCCGAGCACCGTTCATGACGAAGGAGGAAGAGTACCAGCTGGAACTTATGACGACATTGGCTGCGATACACCCGCCGACGTATGCGCATGGTGCGCATATCCTCCGAAATGACACCCCAGCTCTGCTTGCAGAGTCGTCTTCGGGGTTGGATCGCTCTCCTGCAGAGCCACGAACCTCGTCTGTGCAAAAGGCGTCGGAAACGCACCAAGAGCAGGAGCCAGAGCTTGAAGACCCGGAAAGTGAGATTTCGGACCAAGAATGGGAGATTCGTACAGGTACGTAGTCCCTCTTCACAACCTCACTATTCACATCTGATACGACTCTCTAGACTCCCTCCGCCCTCTTGTATGAATCTTACCCATACACAGGTCGAGCAATATACATCCTCCAACAAACCCTCCCAACCTTCTTCTCAACAGGGCTCATATCCTCCCTGGACCTGCCAGAACCTCCCCCCTCGACAGCGCAGCGCCCTTCGTTCACAGACAGCCTTCTCTCAACGTTCACGACGGACAAGGCGAAAGGGAAGGGGAAGGCCAGAGAAGAGAGTGGCCTGCACAGCAAGAAGCAGAAACATGCGGATGGGATATACAGCCCGCGCGTACGGTTGGAGTATAAGCCTCCCGTGGCTTTGCCTACGCCGTTACCGAGGGTGTTGCGCGTCGAAGGTGCGTTCAGACGATGCCGTTCTCCTGAAGAGATGTGTATGCTGATTGCGCTGAGACTTAGGTCTGCACCTGTACATCGGGTCCTCGGTCTTCGTCCGACACACGCTGAACGCGCTATACACCGATCTACGAGTGGAGATTCGGAGAGCACGCGTTCATGGCCCGCCAAAGTCCAAACGGTCTAATAGTGGGGGTGATCCTGGTGAGTACAGTCGAGACTCATCTTCATGACGCGTTCTCAAAAGTGCTCTGAATAGATGTCCCGAAACCCGCAGCTTCGCAAAGCAAATACAGATGCATACGAGAGAAGAGCTTCTTCATGGGACTGGGCGTGACAGGAACAGGCCGTGTCAGCGGCGCGCCAGCAGAATGGGAAATGTGCGTTCTCCATACATACGTCGCTCATACTCGTACTCGTACTCACACCCCTACTCCCCTCATACAGAAACTGCACATACACCTTCTCCCCGATCACAGGCCTCATCCATCTGCACACGATCGACTCCATCGAGCCTGCGCCGCACGCTGCGCTGTTCGAGGCGATGGGACGGTTTGGGTTGGTCGGAAGTGGTGGGAATGAGCGTGGTGCGGGGAGTGGGGGAATGACTGGGTGTGGTGGGAAGGGTGGTTCCTCTTGAGCAGATTTGCAGGGGGATGGGGGGATTTGACTCGGATTCTACATTGCACACCACCACTCAGGGTAGACCCAAAATGTAATAGGGTCTGGTTGCATTCGTGAAAACCACCACTCCAATGTTTCCTCTCCCTCCCGTAGTGTGATTGTGTCCCAGTCTGACCCAGGAAATGACTACGCGCGGGCCCAGACGCGTCGTGTGTACCCCCAAGCAGGCGGAAACGCGTGGGCTGTATGCGAAACCCCGGGGAAACTCAGTGCACGTCTCCACCTGAGATATGGCTGCCCTCCATGGCCTTGGAAGGACGCCGTGCTGTGCACTACCATGGACTGTAGGGCGTGTACGTTCCAGGAGTGTCACCAGTCATCTGTGAAGTGACCATCGATCGACGCGTTCCGCGGTTCACTGCTTCAAGACAGTAATGCTCGTCAGCTCATGTCGAGTCTAGTTGAAATATAGACGTACCTGACATACTCGAGTACCCGCATCTATACCTCCTCCAGATATCCCTGCACGATCAGATGCTCGACATCTGCCCTTCTAACCAAGAACCTCTGACCCCTTCTGAAGTCAATCGCGCCGACTTCAGTCTGAATAACCCCGCAGTCCTTGACAACCCTGACGAGGACGTGCAGATCCTTCGGCGGACGCGTTATCGGCGCGAACAGATCGACTTCCTCCGTCGCGAGGACACCAGAGCGGAACTCCAAGAGCGAGTCGCTGTACGACCGCAGGAAGTCCACCTCGTGCGGGGAGAGCTTGGATCGGACGTCTGCAGAGTTGGAGGCGGAGTTCATGTTCCCGTTCGCGCTGTTGCCTCCGGAGGTAGTGGAGTGGGTAGAGAGGAGAAGAGGGAGCGCGCCGCCGACGGCCCAGAACATGTCTTTGAGACGTTCGAGGCGATGGTGGTGATACGCGAGCAGACATCGTTTGTTGCGAAGGATGGCTGTTTGATATAGTAGTATGGTGGGCGTGTCAGGGTCTTCGCCGAGACTGGCTCCGTCGTCTTGTCTCGCGAGGACATCTTGGATGAGGGCTTCGAGTTGGCGTTGTTCGCGGAGAATGGAGCGGACGAGGACGTCGTTGTATTTGAGGAGGGTGTCTGTGGCGGTCGAGCGACGCGACTCTGTGAGGAGCTGTGTGGCGAGTTCGCCGTACTGTTTGACGGAGTCGTTCATGACATGGAGAGCAGGAGGAAGAAAGAGAATCTGAGAAAGAGAACGCGGGTGGCGTGACATACGCGTGACGCCACGCGTTTCGATGATCGGAGATGCATCGGCGTCTGCTTTCCAAGACGACTTCCTCTTTCCTCCAAACTCTGGCTAGCGATACTCTCCACACCATGGCCCAACCAGATTCGCAAGAGATCGGAGACGCGACCACCGCCGTTCAGTAAGCTCACCGTCATCTCATTCACGATGGGTATCTCATCACTGCCACCAGCTCTCAGCCAGACAGCAAAACAAGACGATACGACCGTCAGCTCAGGTACGCAGTCCTATCCCACCGATCTTCATTCATTCCTGACGTATCACAACAGACTGTGGGCTGCGTCCGGCCAATCCGCGCTCGAATCCTCCCGCACGCTCGTCATCTCCGCCTCCGCCACATCCACCTCTATCCTCAAGAACCTCGTCCTCCCCGGAATCGGCCACTTCACCCTCCTCGACGCCGACGCTGTCTCTCCAGCCGACGCAGGCAACAACTTCTTTCTGAACGGATACTCCTCCATCGGGAAGAACAAGGCCGAGGAAGCGGTCCCGCTGCTGACTGAGCTCAACGAGAGCGTCGATGGCAAGGCCGAGGTCAAGCCGATCGACGAGGTGCTGCAGACGGACGAGGGCAGGAATTGGGTGAAGAGCTTCTCGTTGGTGATTGCGCATAATCTGAGCCAGGACACGCTGGACACGCTGTCGAAGCTGCTGTGGGACGGTCTGGGCAACCCGCCGCTCATAGTAGTGCGGTCTGCTGGTTTCCTGGCGGATTTCTTCATCCAATTCCACGAACAGTGCAGTGCGTGCTACGAGTTCTCATTTTATGGTTTTCTGCTTATTTGTGATCGCAGTCATTGAACCACATAGCGAGACGTTCCCATCTCTGCGGCTCACACGACCTTTCCCTGCACTCGCAGAATGGGCCAACTCTACAGACTACGACAAACTCGATCCCACAGAACACGCACACATACCCTTCCCCATCATCCTCGTCAAAGCCACGGAGAAGTGGAAAGCCGAGGTACGTGCGCCCTCCATCACGACCGACCCACTGACTAACATGACCGTACCCAACGTTCTCAGCACGATGGTCAATTACCCAAAGTCTACGCAGAGAAACAAGCTTTCAAAGCTGCGATCCGAGACCTGCAAAAGAAGATGGACGAAGAGAACTTCGACGAGGCTGAAGCGCAGGCATGGCGCATCTCCGGCGAAGTCCCCGTCCCCTCCGAGATCAAGTCTCTCTTCGCGCTCACTCCGCTCGTCCCCGCATCGTCCTCCTCCTCTACGAACGGATCAAGTGTATCAGAACAGTCCAACGCGGCCTTCCACACTTTACTCCAGACGTTGAAGCTGTTCGTGGAGAGCCCCGAGGGCCCGGGGTGTCTGCCGCTGACGAGCACGTTGCCGGACATGCACACGGATACGGAGAGCTACGTGCGGCTGCAGCGGATGTACAAGGAGCAAGCGGGGAAGGAGGCGGCGCTGTTTAAGAAGATCCTCAAGGCGAATTTCCCGGATACGCCTGTGGATGATGGGATGGTGGATCTGTTTGTGAAGAATACGCATCATGTGAACGTGCTGAGAGGGAAGCGGTGGGGTGCTTGGGAGGAGGATAAGAGTGCTGTTGGTACGTCGTTCTTCAGGTCTCTCATGTTTCATTTGAGGTTCTGACTTCTGCTTGAAGCGTCGTCACTCGAGAGTGACCCTCGCGAAACGGCGACTCACCTCGCCTTGTCTGCGCTCTCAAACTTGCAATCCAAGGGTATCGGTACGTCTTACGCGTCACACGTGAAACACACAGTTGGGCACGGAAAACTGATTGAGCCTTCCTCTACGTTCGCAAAAACGCTCACTCGAAACAGATGTAACCGCAGACGCGCTGAGAGCCGACATCCTCACCCGCCTCCCGCCCAACACCGAACTCCCCGAAGAAATGACCAATGCCGTGGGCGAGCTGTACGTTCTCTCTCTCCTCTCCTCTCCTTTCACCTTCTTTACTCTTCCTGACGTTGGGGTTTTGTAGGGAACGATCACCAACAGCAGACGTTCCCAACACCGCTGCCTTCCTTGGAGGCATGATCGCGCAGGAGGCGATCAAGATGATCACGAAGCAGTACGTCCCCGTCAAGGGATACTGTGTCGTCGATCTGGTGGAGAGCTGGACGGGGGTCGTTGGCGCGTGATGGTGCGATGCGTCAAGATGGGATTACTAGTAGAACAGAAGGACGAGGATGAGACGGTAGAAATGAAAAATTGTAACATAGCTTTCATTGCAGTTCTGCCTGATCATAGAAGACAGTGCTTCTCTTGCTACGTTCGGAACAAGTGGACCTGTTTACGATGGCATTCGTATTGCCACAGATGGATGCGCGCCCGGTGTTTGATGTGTCAACGAGCCCAGGGCCACTTGCAGATCTTCATCCTCACTCGCACGCCTCAGCGTCCGACCGCCTCGTTGGCACTGGCAGGTTCATTCAGCGAGAGTGTACACACACGGACCCACAACACGCTTCCTCCCTCTCATTTTTGTACGTCATTCCACGCAGTAGTACGTCCACAGCGATGGTGGAGGGGGCCACGGCAGCGAAATACAAATAAATCAAATGAGCCACAAGACGATTTTTCTCTGACCAGGAGAATGGTAGACAAAATCAAGTCACAGAGGCAACTAAACAAAAGCTCGTTATGGAGGTAGGGTATAGGTATGTCCCGACTAGACTGCTAGAGTGGGAGCGGGAAGGTGGTGAAGGACTGAGTACTGAACTGGAGGGAGCGAGGGATGGGTGACAAAACCGACAGCAAGCGAGTGATGTACTGTGCGCGAAAGAGAGAGCAACGTGTGTGGAACGAGGAGGGGAAGGCGCGAAGTCTTGAGAGAACAGGCCGACCGGCAACTCCGTGCTCTCGGGTGTGCTGTGACTTCGTGTGGTGATGGTGATGATGATGGAATGGTAGCAAGCATCCAGCTTTGACCCTTTCCTCCCTGCCTTCCTTCGGGGTGAGGGACACAATGGGGGAACAATAATAATAGCTCTCTGTTTCGACTAGGATCTTTTCTCCAGGAAAGGTATAACGCTTGCTGGGTTTGGTATCAACGATGATGGTAATGGGAACCCCTGGCCTCCAACTCCTACATCTCCCATGCAACAATCAAAAGAAAACTGAAGAAAACTCCACATCACACCGCAGATGAAAGAGGGGACAACGAACGAAAGATAGGGAACGAGAGGACGAGAGGGACTAGGACAGAGCGCATGCGCTCAAGCTTAGAGCTCGTCGCAGAAGGGCAGGTCGTCGTCGTTCTCATCGTCATCACCCTCATCCTCGTCATCATCACAGTCCTCGTCGTCGTCATCAGCGGGGGCAGGGGTCGCTGATGGGGCGGGAGGGGGAGGAGCCTCCTTGGTGGGGGTAGCGGGCGCGGCACCAGGAGGGATTGTAGCAGCGGGCATGGGGGCACCGGAGGGGAGGGGAGGGACAGCGGGACCTCCACCAACGCAAACAACCTAAGAGATTTCGGTGATCAGTACCCGTTTCTCGATCAATTAGAGCAACAGATCAGCAAATGAGCTTACCTCCCCAATGTAGAGGTTGTCACACTCAGCGTGCAGCTGGGGGTTGTTGATGTTGAAGAGGGTAGCGTTGATACCGTGGTTGGAGGCAACGCCCTCGCAAGTGTCACCGCCCTGGACGACGTAGGTGTTGGTGCAGTCCTGGTCGACGAAACCCAGGCAGAGCTGCTGGCCGGGCTGGAGGTTGTTGCAACCGTCGTTGATCGTGGGGTGGTTGGTCACAGCGAGCTGGTAACTGTAATTGCATGCAAAAGTTGAGATGTTGTCAAGGTGCAGAGAGGACAATGGGACTTACGTGGACGCATTGTTCTGGGCAGAAATCTGGTCACAGTAGTCTCCAGCCTTGACGGTGTACGTGCGGGCACAGTCGGTGGCGGCGACGGCTGTTAGGGAGAAAGAGAGATCATGTCAGTTATGCTGTGCGGTCGGGGGACAACGACTGGATGTTTAAAATCGAACTGACAGGTGAAGGGTAGCGCGAGGAGAGCAGCAACGACGGAGGCAGCGAACATGGCTTCTGAGTGGTTTGAAAACAAATATCAAACGAAGGTGAGTGCTTGGAGAGCAAAAGAAGGAGCGCAGAGAGATGCAGAGGCGTGCAGACCGTCGAGCGTCGGGGGTGTCGTGGAGGGAGGGAGAGAGGATGGAGGGTGCGAAAATCAGCGAGCCGTCCGTTTATGGCGAGCGCGACGCTTGGCATCCGTGCCTCCCCTGATCGCGTTGATGCCCGCTTACCGGCTCGCCTCCATGGCAACCACTCGCTTTTCAGCTTGATCATGAAGTTCTTGCATGTTCGAGTGCTCAAATGCCTCGCTGCTAGAGCGGACGAACGACTCGATCGTGTGTGTCAGAATGTGTGGGCGCACCGACGCGACAACGATCGACTTCGTTCAAGCGCCAGCAAACACATCCTTGGAAGCTGCTCTTGGCGTGCTTTGACAACTTCACTACGCTCGGCACGGGCTTTCGAATTACACTCCGTAGCCATGCGAGCCTCGTGGCGTGCCTGCCATTCTAGCGCGACGTCTATTCCGCCAAACACCTGCTCTCAGTAGGTTTCTGTGTGTAGTTCAGCACGTAAACACTGGACGCGCCATCGAAACTATGCATGCCACGTCGCGACATCGAGGCTCTCTGTACAACAACACGAAAAATCTCTGGAACAAGCTGCTACAGATCTGATACACGCATGCTATGGCTACAGCAATTAGATACGTTGTGTGATGCTTGTAATCAAGCCAGCACCAAACCTCTCAACCTCACTCAATATCGCCTCCTTGTTGAGCATGACCTGCGACTTGTCTTTGCCAGAGTCCTGTACATGAACGTGAATCAGTCAGAAAACAATGCGGCGTAGGATAGGCAGCTAAGTACCTTGGGAACTGGAGTGGCAGAGAATTTTCCCAGTATCTTGAACGGTCGGGGCTCCTTCAGACGAGGCTCCCATACGCCACCGAAGCGGTCACCACCGAGCGGGTCGCGGAAGAGCAGGAATGTGTCCTTGTAAATTCGCTGCACAAGCATGTTAGCATCGTATCAACGTCGAGAAACAGCGGTGCTCACCGAAAGATCATCGAAAAGTAGCTGAGCAGGGTCATATCCGGGCTGTACTGGGGAAGAACGCGTTTCCCTGGTGCTCCCAATGTTGGCATACTTGCCCTTTCTATCCCACACCGATGGGTCAGCGCGAATATTCTGGTAGTACCGAGGTAAGAGTTCGGCGTTCAGGCCGATGAGGAAGTCGTATTGCTGCTCTGGATGCCAAAACATAGTCTATCAAATGACTATCAGCATCCACGACCACAGATGTGTACGTCTTTCGCTTACCATGACAGGCGTATCTCCGCTCTCGAGGTTCTGAAGACATTTCCATGTCGCTGTAGCAATTTTCTGTATACGCCGGGCCATGACCGCATCCGGAGCATCTCTCGTCCATACGAACCCTTCGGGGTCGAATTCCGTCGATATCTTCCACACACCATCCCGTCCGCTGATATCCAGTGAACCCTTCTGCACTTCGTCTGCCTCAGTCTGCTCGTCGCCGTAGAGGGGAATGAATATGCCTTTATCCCATTCCCACTCCGCCAGCAGCTCGATAACTTTAGCAAAGCCACGCTCTTTGGTTCCTGGAACACCTATTGGCGGAGGCTGCGACGAGGAAGAGGCCTTCCGTGCACTTCCGAGGAATACAACGGCGCTAAGGAGTTCAACTGCCTCTACGCTGAGATACTTCTGCAGCACCCAATTTGAGGCGAGCCACCTCTTGATCAAACGGACGGTCCCAGCGTATGCCGTGTACCGATGACACAACGCGGCGATCGCTCTGTGGTGCCGAGGGGCATGGATGAATCGACGAACATAGAGCTCCTTCGCCTCTAGTGCAGCTTGCCGGGATTTCGGATCTGGTCCACCAGGAAGCTTGCGCTTGATGTGAGCGGGAATGTGAGGCCGGTCGTCGATCGTGGTATCGAGCAGCTTGGCTTCACGGTCATGCCATATCCGTGCAGTGAACGCCCACCCTTGGGGAGTGATGATCTCTAGGCTGGCGGTATCCATGATGTCTGAAGTGGATACGGGGTCACCCACGACGACTGTAGCTCGTAGTTCTGGGGTGGATTCCATGAGCTTGGACGCGACGCGTTCCAGCAGGGCCAGTTTGACTTTCTGGATAGCTCGCAGATCGTCTGGCCAACGACCTGACTTCTCGAATTCGAGGACGATTTCCATTGGTTGCAAGTATTGTGCACACTCCGGAAGTGATGGAGTCGACGGAGGGACAGCAATCGGGGTGAAGACGTTGGTATACCGGAGCATTTCAGACGCCGGGCTGACGTTGAGGACACCAAGGGGCAATTCTTCATCCACTGCCTTCAGACTTTTCACAAGTCCATCGAAAGCAGCCATAGCGGCCTTGAACCCTGTTTCTGCCTTCGCCACTTGGTATATAGAGGTGATGGACTCTGGAAGACGCAACGTGGCGTCAAAGGGGTCTTGCCAGTGCTGGATGTCGGTATCAGAGATACTGAAGTGGTGTGCAAGAATGTGCACGGCGACGAAGTAGGGTATTTTCGTCCGCTCGTCGGAAGTCTTGACGTCCCAGACAACGCTTTCAACGATGCTCCCGTCTTTGAACCGGCGCAACTCGGCCTTTTCGCCCCAGAAGTCCCGGAAACGTGTGGCAGCCTCGGGATCGGGGTCGTCCGCGCGAGGACCATGGTCGACGAGTCGGAATGCGTTTTCAATGTCGAGGATGAGACCGATGTAGATCACAGGTGAGTGCGCGGGATCCGTTTCGGTGAGTGCACGATCTTCGCATGCGGAGTGTAGGCAGACGACGGCCTTTGCTCGGTCGCCCAGTCCTTGGCGCAGTTTAGAGAGTAGACTTGCTAGCAGCGCGTTGTAGAGAGAGCCGTGTTCGATGGTTGATTGGACAGAAGGGGTGCGCAGTTTCGCAGATGAAAGGTCGACCCTAGTACACAAGGTCAGCGCTGGGTGGATACTCGGAATTGGGGTGCACGCACCGTAAAACTACGTCAAAACGCGTCTGAAATTCGCGGTGGTCCTTCAAGAAAGCGTCCTTGAATGGATCTTGAGCCGTGAAATCTTCATTCAGGGCATCCAGCGTTACTCTTGCATCATAACGCAGCTTTGGTAGAAGACGGTGTCATTATTACACCACCGATACGATTCAAAGTGTGCTCACCATGTCCAAGGACCCGGATGGAACAGACGAAAGAACGTTCACCCCAGTGGCATCCACGAATACGGGATTATTCGCCGGATAGTCATCAGGGGAAAACTGACTCCGAGGATGTGAGCAAATACCAAGAGCAGCTCAAACAAAATACGCACCGAGTGTCCCGTTTCAGCTCTCACTCGAATGTGATCTTGGGTGAAATCGTGCGAAGCTGGAAGGACCACAAAGTCAACAACTAGTTCCAAACGCAAAGGGTTCTCCGACGTACCCAGGAGGTCCAACGCAGCTCTGAAAAGCTGATACGAGCTCACACCTTTACCCAATGGTTTTCTTTTCGCTGATTTGCGGAATCCGGCATCCTCTCCGCTAATCAACAAATCCAACACTGCCGTCCACAGCGAGCCAGTAGACTCGAATCCTCTGATGCCCAACCTGCTTCCTCTACCGTATCCTCGTTGGTTTGCCCAGATACGCAACAGCGTCAACGCGTCGCTGTAAGCGGAAACCAAGCCCTTCAAGGTATGTGATCGCAGCAGTTGCAGCTTCGGTGTGGTGGCTACGTGAATGGCGTTGTTGTAGACGGGAGAAGGCGCGTCCTGCGACGCATCTTCTGAAGAAGCCGTTGTGCGAATGTTTGCTTTGGTAGGAGATAATCGATGTAGAGGGATGGGCGAAGAGGCACTGAGGGTAGGAATTATCCGAACGTCCACGTTGAGCTTCGTGAGATCATTGTTTGAGCCTGAGAAGGAATCAGTTTACAATCACTGCTACGTGTATACAAGAGGGAACCTACCTGTCTTAGGCCGCACTACGAGACATGTGAGACGCGAATCTCCACTAGGACTTGAAAAGACAGCTTCTGAATGCAAGCCGCTCTTCTTGTCCATTATTGCCGCAGCAAGAACAGATAAGAAGTAAGCCCGTTTCTGGAAAAATCGACCATTCAAATAGTCTTTCTCTTGTAGAAGAGACTGCATCCGGCGTCAGTAGTTCTCCCTCATATGGAGTGCAAGTCGAGACATACCGAAGGAATCTCGACACCCAGATCGACAGTATAACGCTGCTTGTCCGTGCCTTTCACCGCAAGCTTGTTTGCCCAACTCCCAGCGAGTACAATCTCAGACGGCTTTTCAAAGCCCACTTTCCAATTGGTGTCTTGACCGGGCAGGGGAAGGACGTACGGTACAGCAACGCTTTGCTTCAAAAGCGCTTTTGCCGCTTCGAGGGGATGTCGCGGGGATATGGAAGGAAGGGAATTGAAACACGTATGCAAAGATTCTAAAAAGCGGTCTAGTGGAGCAGAGTTTTGGTATTTGGGACGAGTATTTGGGAGTAGAGCATCAATCTGTGTGGGTGGTTCAGCACGAGCGTCGGCTTTCGATGAATATGAAACGCACCTGAAGCTTGAATGAACTCGACCTGTATAAATCTGTAGCATCCTTAATGTCCCTCAGCTCGAGTGCAGTCGGGGGCCGTTTGATAGCGGATCCCGAAGGTTTTGAAGTCTCCACCAACATAGCCTCTGCATTGTCCTCGGTCTCGTCTTCCTCTTCGTCCCCTACACTACTCCCTGAAGGCATTGGCTCGTCGTCGTCTGAATGAATGCTACCATCATCCTCGTTTGTTTGGAAGACTGTCGGTATTCGCTGAGAGGAATAACAAAGCGTCAGCAGTCATGCTCCCTAGAGTCGAATTCGAATAGCAATTGCTTACTTGCTTTTTTTGCGGGGTGGGATCTTGTCCCCTCTTGCGTTTTCGTTCCAAAGCCATAGCTAATGATATACTTCGAGCGAGAACGAGGACAGATCACAGTCTATGCAGGAACATAAAGAGTTTGAGGAAGGACAGCTTGAGTAGACGAAAAGTGGATGTGCGCAGAATAATTCTGGACGCTTGCTTGGCGCTTCCGAAAATCTCAGATCTGAGTGATCGACAGTTTCACCTGACCGGCACGTGCCAGGCGCGTTCCCTAAAGACGAGAAATGAAAGACACGCGATTGCGAAGCACAGAATCAATATTACTCAACGTCTAGTTGAGCTGATAAGTCGACGAACGTTGTGTTAACATGGAAGCGTTGAACACGACCACACACTTAGCAGACAGCACCTGTAAGCCCTGAACTGTCTATGGCGTCGAGTCGGAGACCTAGGTGCTTCGACTGAATAGTTGTCACATTCCAAGCGATTACAGATGTGTCTTATGCGAGTAGTATACATTGCGGGATATAGGAATGGTAGGCAGTGCAGTTATAATGATAACAGTCCATGGTAAGACTGTGATGCTGAGCGAGAGAGGCCGAGCTTGTGGTGAGCCGCGGGTAGAACGAAGAATATTATGGTGACACTCACGAAGATAGACGATGCGATGATTCTTGCAGGCTTCTTGAGTCCCAAACAGCTCAGAAACCGAAATCAATCATCGATAACTATCACGTCGCGTGCACTCGATCCCTCTGGCCCACCATTCACTCTCCTCCTATTCCTTCGGGCGCTTAAAACGTCGTCCGTTCCCGACGAGTCCACGTCTGCGCCATCAACGTCGCGTTTGCGTTTAGGAAGAGCCGCAGAGCGTGGGGCGTCCTCTTCGTCTGAGTCTTCGATGACGATAGCCTCTATAGATCGCGTAGGTGCTGCTCTTGCCCTACCTGCATTCACCGGCGTAGAGGCTTTAGCTCGACTCGCGACAGCCGGTACAACTACGACAGGTGCCGATTTCGGTGGAGGGGGTGGCTTGGCGTATAACTGTGTCCAGTGTCGCGCGGTACGGTCGTGTTGCGACCTAGAACGGACGTATTCCGTCGCAATTGAAGGTACTATCCCGAAAAATCAGCTGATATGCCCAAACCGGACAACGCGTGAACGAACCTAATGGATCCTCTAACATGGAGTCTCTGTCAGTAGATAAATGCGATGCAGTAGAGAAACATTCTCACTAGGATTGGGATCGGTGAGCAAGGACGACAGCGACAAGATAACCTTGAACAAGGACAACGCAGGAGACCAGTTATGTTTCAGGATGTCGATGCAGATCCCACCACGGTCTGAGATATTCATATGGTATATCCTGCGAGTATCTCACGGTAAGTTAAGTGCTTGTAGACGAGTCTCAGTGCATCTCACCTAGTCTTGAAGGTCATCTTAGGAGCAGAGAAGCTGACGTTAGGATTGAGAGACAATAAGCATTCAGATAGAACGAATATGAACACAACGATACGCACGGATAGTCATGCCCGAGAACAATCTCGACCTGGAACACCCCTCCTTCGTAAACACTTCCCTCGGGACCTGGTAAGGTGGCATTCCACAGGAAGAGGCTGTCGTCACTAGGTCTGAGAGTTATAGCTCCGAGATCCTCCTTCTGGAGGTCGGCGATCTCTCGGTGAATGCGCTTGATTGTAGTCTGTGCAGAGAATGAGATGGGCAAGCGTAAGAAAGGTGATATCTACGTACCGCAGAAGGCGTTGGAAGAGGCATGAAGTGTGAGCTGTGGAGGTTCAGAGGGTGTGCAGGCAAGATGGGAAGAGTGAAGGTAACAGCATTTACCCGGTTGTGGCCAGAGCAGCTGGTGTGAGGAAATATATAATTAACTAATAAATGGGGATACTTATGCAGGCGTGGGAATCTAGCCGAGTCATGCCGTGCTAGGCCAGTCATAGAAGGGTCTGCAGTGCTGCATGGGCCTTTATTCTACTCTTTCACACTCACAACGACATAAACCTTCAAGATGATCCCTCGAATATCTCTCTAAGCATCTACTTTATTTCGCATCTCTCAATTTCACAACGTCGCATAGTCAACATGTTCGGAGAGCACGAGTCTGAAAGTCCTCGCGTTCCCAGCCCTTGGGACCCATTCCTTCCGTCTCCACCCTCCGAAGCCTCGTCTCTAGGGTCCACAAGATTTAGTGGAATCCCAAAGCTCGTACCCGAAGTAGAAGAGGTAAGTCTACTTATCTACCGAGGCTTCGTCATGCTCACTGTTCTCGTCCAGGGTAACGTGGAGTACAAGCTGAAACTAACAAACATCTCGCCCGCTCGTTTCGACCGTCTTGTCACGCAGCTCAAGTGGCGTCTGCTGGAGGGAGGTGGACAGGCCTACTACGAACTTGGCGTCGCCGACTCGGGTGCGCTCATTGGCCTCACTCGGAATGATCTCGAACAGTCTCTGGAGACTCTCGAGATGATGGCGGGCGAGATCGGCGCTTCAGTCATCGTGGTCAAAGAAATCGAAGTCCCCCCGCTCATGGTTGCTCTAGCTGACAAGCTAAGTGGATATCTCGATCCCGAGACCGGAGAGTGGGCGGACAAGATGCTGAGCAGGAGGCCGAGAGCGGTGCTTACGAGCGAGGATAACCTTTCAACCACACCTGGCACCACGACCGAGCCAGACACTGAGGCCTCCACCGCGGAGTCAACAGACTATGAAGACGACAATATTACTTCGTGGTCTACCCCCGCAGGCTCCCCGCGAGCTTCTCCATGCCCAGGTGTCGTATCGCTCGCCCATAGAGCCAGCGTGTCCAATCCTTCTAGGCCACTCGCACAGTCTTCACCTTTCATCACGCCCTTTGATGACGACCTTGCACTCTTCAGCATGGAGCCTGAGCCCAATGTCGATGAGGACGAACTCAACCTTGATCCTGCACCAACGGTGGAAGTAGATGGCTCGGGAATTTCAGTGGACCTGGAGATTGCCTCCGTCTACAAGCCGCGGCCAGTACGCAAACGAGCTCCGATTACTTCCATACATCCAGCACCAGGTCAGGGAAAGCGCGGGCAAAAGTCCAAGGACAAGAAGCACCAGCCCTGGCACACTGCCCCTCGTGCCCTGCTTGCTCCAAGCGATACCGCACAGCCTATCACGGACGTCATTCCGGATTCTACGACAGGAAAGGAGACAAAGGCTGTTCTGCGTAGACAGGCACGGGACAAACGAAGGCAGGAGAAGCATCAAGTTTTCCTTGCTTCTCTAACCGGAAATACTTCTGCGCTTCCCTCCCAGTCATTGTCTGTCGTCGAGTCTGACGGTACGAAAGAGCTGGTTCATGGGCTCGAGCACATGCATGTTACCGTGCAGAGTGCACCTCCTCCCGCTTCCGCATCAACCCCTCCGGTACAGGCGAAGATTGACGGGGTCGATGACAATCTGGCCGCTCTTACCCGAGCTGCGGACAAGCTGGTCCAGTTGGGGCCTTCTGTTGACGCGTTGTTGGGCGAAGAGCCACTTGCAGCGGCGAGCAAGGAGCCGAGGCTGATCGTCGAGGCTCTAGTTGTACGCAAGCTCTCATTAGACGAAGCATACCTTGATTTTGATGGCTTCTGATTTACTGGTTGGGCTATCCGTGTTTATCTCGTTGGACTCTTTGTATGATACCGCTGATGTATTACCTGGATTTTTTTTCGTATGCTTGGGTCGACATATGTACTTGTTCGTATGCCAGTAACACCTAGGGTGAACTGGTTTCTATGCTACATTGTCGGTTCATAACACGGTGTGCTCGATGTCTCCACTAGTACTCGCACATTATATCCACAGCAGGTCGCACAATCGGCTGCACGTCACTGAACGTTGACCTCTCTAGGGCTTCGTGGAGCATTGTCGGATTTGGTGAGTACTAAGAATATCGATGGATTGTACACCGGCAGCTGTCCCGCGGCCCCTATAGGTAGCGATGCGCAGCTAGACAGGCTGAGGTGCAGACGATCTTCCTTGGCATGGGTCTGAGGAAGCCGGAAATGCGACCGCACAATTTCATAGTAGCCCTCGAAAAGGGACCAAGCGTGCATGGCCGTGATCAAGCGTGTAGTCTGAAAGCCCTATATCAGCAACATCGGGCTCAAAGCTGTCGTTGAGAACTGGAGCTCCCCTCGCTCTAGGAAGGTATTGCGCGAGTCTTATGAATGATTGTTTACTGTGCTGATCTGCCTACGGCTTTCAGTAGCATTTACGTTCTATAGCCTGGTGTCAAGCACATCAGTAAACGAGAACGAACTTGAACACTGGCACCAGCTATTTATGCGCCGATCGCGGTTCCTAGCGAGAATGCCATTAATGTCGAACATTCGAACTGTCTCCGGCTTTACAATCTCAGAACAGAAATATTGACAACCTGTAAGAGAGAGGAGCTCGAGAGGCTTGTGACCAGTAGGCAAATGGTTTTCATGTGCCGTAAGAAGGATTCGCGGAAGACTGCTCATTTGAACGCTCGCTGGAATGCACAATGATGCGTTATCCTCCGAGCCGTGTTCAAACATGACCCGCATTGTTCTCGAGGTTCAACATTCGACGTCGGCATCCTGCAAAGAAAGTTACGGCAGTTATCTCTCTCCAATGAGAAGGAGAAGAACAAAGCAGAGGTGCGAAGAATAGCCTGAGCGTGGAAGCCCGGGGAGGACATCTCGGGCATGTACCCGGGATTAGCCGGGCCGCTCGATGTGGGCGCCTGGTTGAGATGGGTCCTTGTGCCGCTGCGCACCATCAGAGTGCATGTGTCTCCTTCTCCATGTCTCCATGTGATATACGGCCTTTGTGGCTACAAACAATTCTCTGAGGTGAGATGCAGTTCAATCTTTGCTCAAATCTCTCCTCACACGCACTTTTCCGACGTTAGGTTGCCATATATGAGCTGAGGGTCGCACGGAACGCCTAGCAACGACATGTTCACATCTTATGACACCACTCAATCCATAGAGGTACTCAGGTACTTCGCCGGTTCCGCGCGTTTTCTTTCATTGTGGTTGGCCAGCACAGTGTCTACTAGACGTGCGAAGCTGACTTGTACGACTATGAGTGGCTTCACCTTGTCAGTCTCATCTGAGTGATAAGTCTGTTAATCAGGACTTCTAGGTATGGCTATTCTAGAATCCACTCCCAGCGATCAGCCTGACTTGGATGAGAATTTGATAGCGTACCGGGGTGGAAGCATTTTCTTTCAGAAAGAGCACAAGCGCACATAACGAGCTTCGAAGCTGGACTCAGCGAGGAGCATGACCCACTCCTTTATCTCTGCACATGCACAGTATCCAGCATCTCTGCTCTCCTTTGTTCTGTACCGCGACTCACCTCTTTTCGCCGGACCTCTCACAGCGTGCTCCGCGTACATCGCCCGCACGCCTCAGTGCTGTCGAGAACGGCCGAATCGCGAACCCAGGCACCGGGAGCCATAGCTCGATACTTACCCGGGGGTTGGCATCTGGCATCTCATCCACTGCTCCTTCAGGCTTCTGGCTGAGTCCTCCACAGGAGTGACGTGCTCCTTATTCTACCATGAGGGAAGCCCCCTCCCCCGAAGAAGGTATTGGCCAAGTGGACTTGGAACCAGTGTCATCTCCGCCGTACGAGCTCCACGACGTCGAAAAAACTGCGGGTCAGTCCTTCATGAACTATATCGCCTGTCAGCTTTATGTTGCTCAATGGTGGTCTGTAGAACCAATAGTGATGTTGTCCGGAGACATATCACTCAGGACCCCATCTATACGAAGCGTCCGAACAGGCTTTTCCGATACAGAATACGCAGATCCAAACTATGATGTAGATGGGCCCTGGCTAGGTGAGCGTCGACTTCAACCTCTTAATATCTTTGGACCAAAGTATATATGAGAGCAGAAGACGACTCTCCGTATCCAGAAGTCAGATCCGCTGTTGCAAATTTCGACGATCTCTCTATGCCAGCATCCACCATTCGTGCATGGTTCCTTGGGGTGTTGTTTTCCATCTTTTTGCCTGCTGTGAATCAGTTCTTCCACATGCGATACCCCTCAATTCTAGTCGGACCTGTGGGTCGCATCGCAATCTACTCGTTGACTCGGTGCTCAACGATTTCTTAGCTGGTGGCACAACTTCTCGCGTTTCCGCTTGGACGCCTCTGGGCAAGATTCATCCCACAAATTCGCGTCTTTGGCCTGTCGATAAACCCGGGGCCATTCACTATCAAGGAACATGTACGTGCAGGACACATCCGACACCTATTGCTGACATCCTGACGATAAAATTGCTCAGGTACTTGTTACCGTCATGGCCGGTGTCGGCGCTCAATCTGCGTACGCGGTGAGTACCTTTTGTATAACGTCCACGACGTACGTCTTAAACAAGTCTCACAGATGGACATAGTAGTCGTTCAACGAATACTTTATGAACAGAGTTTCAACTTCATTTGTGAGTAGACCGTTATACGCTCTCAGAATCTGCCGCTAACGGTTTGAGCAGATCGGTGGATGCTTGTGATGTCGACTCAGGTAACAATTTACTTCATGATGCGGCATTCCTTCGCACGTATTTACTGACTGTTTTGTAGCTTATAGGGTTTTCCGTTGGCGGTTTAACTCGAAGACTGGTGAGCTTCATTCTCTTACGTCCTTTCATCTCAGCTGATCCGACAAAGCTTGTTTCTCCAGCCTCCATGAGTACGTTGAACGACCTTTTCTGCATTGCCTCTAGCATGACTCAGCACCTTGCAGTTTGGCCCGAGACACTGGTGGTATGCGCTCTCTTCAACACGCTACATTCACAGAACTATGCAGGCACTGGAAACCGCAACGGTCTCAGTAGGGAAAGATTCTTCGTTTATGTTTTCGTCGCTGCCACTCTCTGGTGTAAGTCTGTATGCTCTGCTTCTACCAGGCGCTGACATTACCTCCACTAGATTTCGTTCCCGGGTACTTGTTCACGGCTTTCAGGTACCGGCCTTCTTCGACTCGACTCACGCTCTCTGGTACTGATAGACGTGTAGCATGTTTACTTGGGTATGTTGCGCTATCTTTCAGGTATATTGCTTGACTACATTGAGCGCGGCAGGTCTGTTGGATCGCGCCGAAGAACGTCGTAAGTGGTCGAATTTTACACCGCGTTTAGTAGCAATCTCATACGTGCATGCGCAGAAATTGAACCTGCTCTTTGGG
This sequence comes from Steccherinum ochraceum, assembly GCA_004332605.1. Classification (NCBI taxonomy): domain Eukaryota; kingdom Fungi; phylum Basidiomycota; class Agaricomycetes; order Polyporales; family Steccherinaceae; genus Steccherinum; species Steccherinum ochraceum. The sequence goes on along the minus strand of RWJN01000118.1, from coordinate 34,860 downwards.
TGAGTGTTACAACCGACGCTTGATCATCATCCTCACTCGCTCATGGGACCTTTCCAGATACAGGAGCGGGATGGGTTTCTCGCTGTTGAGCATGGACTGGAACCAGATAGCATTTATTGGAAGCCCGTGAGTGGTCCCGACGTATTCCACTTCTGAGCGCGATCTCAAATTGGGTTCTTCAGCCTCGTGACGCCATGTCAGTCGCTTCCTGTTGACAATTTACACAGTTACGCCACTTGCTGAAAAATGATGTGTCGCAGGGTGGGCAGAAGCAAACGTCGTAGTCGGCTTTGTGTTCTTCTACTGTAAGTCGACGATTTGAGTTCGAGGTCCACAGCATCTGACTAGGGCTCATAGGGATTGTTACCCCCATCTTATATGTGAGCACCTGCAAGAATGGTATTCGAAGTGTGTTGATTGAATTCCCGATGTTCAGTTCTCCAACGTCTGGTACAGTCAGTTCATGCCGTAAGTTTCAGTGTCGCTGGCGTGGTAGCTTTACACCCATGCGTCGAGGCATTGCTCAATTTACTCACAGGATATCATCATCCGGCTCGTACGACCGTGAAGGTATGAGCCTCTCTGCTTTCCAAGTGTTGTCCTCGAATAACAAGGATTCCAGCCAAACCATACAATATAACGAGGATACTCAATCCCGACGCGACTTTCAACGAAGAAGCATACAAAGCCTATAGTCCCCTGTTTCTATCGTGAGTCTCACAGTCATATCTCAAAGTGCATACCGTCAACATACTGTCAAACAGAACTACCTTCGCTCTATCATACGGGTTATCCTTTGCATCCATATCCTCCATGATTGTTCACGCTGTTCTCTACTTGCGGAAACCTATTGCTGTCCACCTCTTCCGCTCCCTGGAGGAGCAACCCGATATACATGCACAACTTATGACCAGATACCGCCAAGGTGCGTACAGAGTCTGAGCAACATGTTCGGATAGCTGCTGACAGTCCGTCAGTCCCTGAGTGGTGGTACGGATGCATTTTTGTGACTACATTTGCTTTCGCATGCGTTTGCGTCAAGGTGTACCCTACACAGATGCCTATATGGGCGGTCATTCTGGCTCTTATTCTGTCTCTCGTCTTCATCGTCCCAATCGGCATGATTCAAGCCGTAACGACCAAACAAGTTGGGCTGAAGTAAGCGATTTCTTCTCCCTTTGTCTCTGTCGGAACAGCTGTACTTACTTCATCCTAAGCGTAATCACGGAACTTATCGCCGGATATATGTTGCCTGGAAAGCCCGTGGCAATGATGATGTGAGTCTTGGGCAAACATGAAATCACGTCACATCGCTCATAATGTTTTTAGGTTCAAGGTGAGGAGCTCTGATAGTCCTGAGCCTCATCGTCTAACATTGTTGCAACTAGACCTGGGGCTACATCAGCATGGCGCAAGGTAATAACTCACCATAGGGATCTCGAACTGATAGTCAAATAATGCTCTTCGCAGGAATTCTATTCACCCAGGACTTCAAGCTGGGTCACTATATGAAGATTGTGAGTAAAGTGTGTCGAAATCGAAGTGGTGCTGACGGTTTTACAGCCTCCACGTGCGATGTTCTGGGCACAGGTCGTGGCTACGGTTATCGCTGGTACCGTTCAGCTCGGTGTCTTATCATGGTACGCGTTTTGTATGCTTTGATGATGTGCCTACTCAGTCATTCTCTAGGATGTTCTCGTCCATCCCGTGAGCGTCGAACAGATCGCGTCGTCTCAGATTGTTAAGATTCTGACATGCACTGTAGCGAGATCTGTCGTCCGGAACAGAAAGATATGTAAGGGCTTGACCTTTCTCAGCATCCTTGTACGATAGGTAATCATACCGTCTGTCCAGGTCTGGATTCACCTGCATTAACACCGAAGTTTTTGCCACCGCGTCGGTCGTTGTAAGTCACTTCTCCGCCGCTTTCCGGTTCTTTTTGCTGATGTATAATACAGTGGGGCGTTGTTGGTCCTCAGCGGCAGTTCTCCAGTGGTACTCTATACTAGTACGTGTCCAACCATACAGCACGAGACCACCAGGGGCTCACATTATATTCTAGTCGTAAGTTATCGTACCATATGACCTCATGAAGTCATACACTTAAGATATCCAGCCTTGCTATTCTTCTTCGTGATTGGAGCTGTCCTTCCGCTGTCGGTGTGGCTCATATCCAAGAAATTCGACCATTACCTGCTTCGCTACGTCAAGTAAGTCCCTTCCAAGCGATTGAAATTCCTCGCCCTCATCAAAAATTCCCCGTCGTTTCGTAGCTTTCCGTGAGTTGTACTTTGGCACGATCATCCCCACTCGGATAACATACATCCCATAGGCTGGTATTTGCAGGACTTGGTTTGATACCACAAGCATCAGCAGTAAACTACGTCCCATGGGCCCTGGTTGGCTTCGTTTTCCAGTACATCATCCGACGACGACATTTCCCGTTCTGGGCTAAGTATAACTGTGAGTGTTTTAGTTTCCAATGATCAACTTTCGACTCACTCTGCGATGGATTCCATAGATATCTTATCGGCAGCACTGGATGGAGGAACAGCGGTTGGAACGATCCTTGTGTATTTCTGGTAAGCCTTCGAACTCTAACCCATGGAGAGTATTCAAACGTTGAAATACCTCTAGTTTGCAATACCCACAAAACGGGCGTATCGGCGAGAACACCATTCAGCTGTGGTGGGGAAACCAAGTGTATAAACAAACAGCTGATTGGATTGGATTGCCGCTGCAGACGTTGGCTCCTGGGAAAACGTTTGGGTATGTCGTGTCTCTCCGGTGGCGTTTCTTTACCATGCTCATTCCGACCACAGCCCGTCTACCTGGTAGACTATACCCTGGGTGTATTTTGATGGTTGGATACCCTTTGAGATCTTGTATTATTCACAATCCACAATCTTGTACTACCTGTTCATGCCTTTTCATTCTGGTATCCTGAATGCAGGATGGTTGATCTTATATAGATGCATCTCTGGAATGACATGGTCGTAATCTCTTCCAGGTCCTCTGATAAAAGACGTGAGATACGTTACGGTTTCTGTCTTCGCTGTCTGTGCGACCGGGGTTCCGTCGGACGCGACGAATGCTCTCAAAGCAGAAGATTTGCGAGCGAATCCTCATGTGATAGAGAAGGCGAATCGTGCATGTATTGTAAAAGGTCCGTAAGAAATATCTGAACGCCACAGGGCTCACGAGTATGCGAGAGGCGTTCTCACTTCCCAGGGGGTGTCAGTCCAATGAACTCTCTAACCGCCTCTCTCTTAGCATTAGTATCTCCCTTTATAGGCATTCCGTAAGATTTCATGAGGTGCTCGTATCGTTCCTCTGATGAAGTCGGCTTAATACGAAGAAATCATCGAGGAGGAGGTGGACATACTGGTAAGATGCTCAAATTCGCCCTTCGTTGCAGGGAAGTTGACTGGAGCTTTACCCGTTCCTTGAACGGGAAGAGGCTTGATAGGCTGCTTGTTCAAAGTGACGTACGCGTTCTGCAAACGTGGGTATAGACGAGCTTGTCTGGAGAATTGGCCAGGTAAGATTCGGGCCCATGCTCAAATTAATGGCCACTCACTCTATCTTCAATGTCTCGAGGATGGCTTCAACCTTCCTCTCGAGGCTCTCAACGCGCTTTTGCCACTCATCTTCACTGGTCGACTGGCCCTCCTCACCTACCACCGTAATCTCAGGTTCCTTCTCTTTCATCTTCGCCTTTTCATTGTGCTGGTTACCGAAGTATCCGGCGCTTCCATTTTGTACGGGATTCGCCGGATTCCTATCCTTCAAGTTCTTCACTTCCTCTCGCACTCGCTCGAGCTCCCCTCCTAACCGTACTTGGTTCCTCTCCACGTTCTCCAAACGGCTCATCATCAGACTGAGCATCGTCTCCACGCCCTGAGTGTTGACACCCGTCCGAGCAAGGGCCAGCTCTGAGACCGATTCCTCTACAGCATCTCCGCTCTCGCTCGTCCTGTAGCTCGCCGAGCTCTCGTCATGGGGGAGCCGAGAGCTCAACGCGCCCTGCGAGTCGTTCGGGCCTGTAGTGAGGGCGTGAGAGGCGGCTTGAAACTGATTTGCAAGAGCACTAAGAGACGCGCTCATGATGTGGTTCCACTGTTCCTGGGCGACGTGGATGCTTCCCGCGGACGAGGCCAATGACGAGGCTGACATACGAGTGTGGAGCGCATGCTGCTGGGCGGTGTGGAATGTGTGGGAAGGGGCTGCGTTAGGATCAAATGATGCTGAGAATGGGGAGTGCTCTAGTTGGGCTGCGATGGATGGAAACTCGGGTGGCGGTGGCGGGGTGGGGAGCTCTACCGTCACTGGGAGTGAGAGCAGCGTAGGCGGCGTTGGAAGGGACGAGACTACTGCTGGTGAAGTTGCGTTGGGATTGAAGGAGGCTGAAAACGGCGACGCGGGTGTGCTTGTTGTCGTCGCTTTGTCTTCAAGCTCTCCTGGAGTGTATCCGGCAGAGCGACCTGCAGCTCGTTGTGGCAATGGCGGGACCTCCGGGATGTCATTACTGGGAGCAGTTGATGACGTCGTACTGGGAGTTCGGGAATGGAAAGGTCGAGCGTACCGGTACGGTTGTGGTGGATCGACGAGTGTCGCGGATGAAGACTTATTTTCTAATTTGGCCGACATATCTTCTAAAGGTTGGTTTCGTATGTGGAGTCGATGGCGAGGGTATCACTAGAACGATGTCGGAACATATCAGCATTCAAGCTTCTAGAAGTCCAAGTGAGACAACATACGTGTACGAGAAGAAGTTCAGTGTCGCTTGGTAAAGAGACAGTGGTCACCGTTCAAGATGTGAAGCGCAGTAGAAGCGATGAAGGGCAAGACGCGAAAGCTCTATGACAACGGAGAATCTATGCCATCTAAGAGGTCTATATGGTCAGTATGACTAAGTGGATACGAATGCAAACCCAACAGTGGTAAAAGAGAGGTTGATGGGAGGGAAGGACGTGCAAACGGCTATACAGAAGCTGTCGCACTCTCACAACGTATAGATATATGTGCACCAAATCGGAAGGGGGCATTGTTCCGCACTCTTCATTATGCAAGCCCACGGTGCATCGCGTCTCGGAGCTCTCTGCGAGACCTACCTGCCGATTCCGACAGATACACTGAGAAAGTTGACGAGGAACGTCGCCAATCTATCAAATTGCTCGTAGAGTTCTCATCGCCATGGGTGTCTAAGTGCATGCGTCAGGATGAAACCACGGTCACCGTGCGCCGAGAGACATACCTATCGGGCAGCGAACAGTGCGAATGTGGGAGGAAAGGTGGCCCCGATGGGTGCAGTTGCCGAGAACCGATGGGAGACCTGCATGGCGCCCGCAAGCTGTGAAGCACGGCGTCATAGGGCTTGAAATGCTTCTCAGACGAGACGTGCTTGTCTTTCTCCTATGGTGAATTTGACAGAATCAACGCTGACATGCATTCTGGCGGAGGTCATCGTACAAGCGAGGTCAGCACAGGCGGCCGATGAAGCAGACTACCGATGAATTTCATGCTAGCGATTGCCAAACTTCCTCAGCTACCTGCTTCATTGTCGACTTCCACTCTTCATCGCCACTAGCATCCAGCATATATGGGACTCCTTTGTCACTGGAAGAACTCACCCCGGCAACCAGCGGCAGCTCTCCAAGTACCGACGCGCCGAGACGAGCTGCCGTCGAGCGGAACGAGGTTGGAGGGCCAAAGATGTAATGCGGTGTCGTGCATGTGGGACATTTGAAGTACGAGGTGTTGAGTACCAACCCGGTTATCTAAGGATGGGTACACGCGCAGTGAGTACTTCGTAATGAAATTTGACTGAGTGGGAAACATACGGGGACAGAGATCTTCTTGAACATGGCGACTCCCTTGCGAACGTCTGCGAGGGCTACGTCTTGTGGAGTTGACACGATGACTGCCCCTGAACGTAAGAGAAAACAGTGTCAGAAGAAATCCAGGTGTAGCATTGACGGACCGAACATACCGTCTACATTCACCAGCTGGCCCAATGTCAACGGGACATCTCCGGTACCAGGTGGCATGTCAATAACCAGGAGGTCCAAGCCCGGTCCGTTGTCGTGGTCTCGCCAGTCGACATCGAATAAGAGTTGCTGAACCGCCTTTTGTACCATGAGCCCTCGCCAGACTACTGGAGTATCCGTATTGGAATCGGAGTCGGCACTGCGAGGCAAAAGAAAGCCCATGGACATACACGGCAAGCCGTGATTTGTGAGAGGGACAATGGCACCAGCTGTACCCAGTTACATCAGGAACAGCTTCATTCGAGTGAAGCGGTGCTTACTCTCAGTCAGCCGGGGCTCCTCTGCAGACTCAAGGCCCATAAGCTTCGGCGTCGAAGGGCCGAATATATCCAGGTCCAAGATCCCAACTCGAGGTTTCTGACTCGAATTCGGTCGCTGCATAGCGAGAGCAAATGCAAGATTCACTGAAAACAGAAGTCGATGAAGATGTATTTTTTGTCGGAGGGTACGAACGCACCTGCAAGAGTACTCTTGCCAACACCTCCTTTACCACTCGCAACTGCCAGCACTTTCGTTACATTCGGAATTGACCTCTTCTGTATTGGCGCGTTCCTTCTAGGCATTTGAGGAGGAGGACCTGGACGACGAGGTAGTCCCTACATGAGGATCAACGTCGACCTCATTCATAGCCAATAATTACTCACCAGTGGATTTTCATGCGACCATGGGGCGGAGCTATGCAGCGACCTCTGCGACAATTGTCGACTGACGCGACACCGTATATAGCTCTGCATCGTCCTTCTCGTGACCTTTCGAGCCAACCGTAAAATCAAGAAAGAGCAGAAGAAAGAGGTGAGATAGCTGTCAGGATGAGCTCGGAATAGAGACGCGATGAGGGACGCGTCGGGATGATTTGGCTGTGTTTGGCCCGGTGGCTGCAGCCGCTGCACAGGCCTCCACGTCGACCGTCGCGTCCACGAGCACACCAAATCCCTACACCGTACCCTTTCCCGACGTCGATCTCGACATAAAGCGACTCTCTGCGTCGACACTGCCGAAGTCGAGGATTGAGACCAACGGCAACCAGTCGTCCATCCGAACCGCAGTCGCGCTTTCAGACACATCTCAGCTAGCAGCAACTCAAGCGATCACATTTCCTTCATACTGTCTACAAGACCAAATGGCATACTACAGCAACAACCGTAGTCCCCCACCCCTCCAGCATCCGGTTCCGACGCACCCAGCATATATTCCCGAGCCTCCTGCGACTCCAGCCTCTCCTCAAGGCTACGAACGCTACACCTCCTCCCCACCACAGCAAACAGGGTACCAGCAACAACCGCAGCAGCATCCGCAACAGCACCCTCCACCACCTCCTATGCACAATGCTGGCTACGGGCAGTACCAACCTGCGGCCGCTCTCCCTCGCCAACCTCCCCTGCATGGCCAGATGCCTCCCATGGGACCTACTGCACCCGTGGACTTCTCGGCTTGGGGATTGAACGACGCTACTGCGCAGCTGGGAATGCAGTTGGGTTCGAATGCGGTTGCTGCTGGACAAGATTATGTTACCAAGAACGTGAGTTTTGCCGTTGACTTGATTGTGAATGAGGTCTGACCTGCTCTGTGTATTCAGTTGGGAGGCCTGGTACCTATCTCAGCTGTGAAGCTTCATTTCAACGTCAATAACTCATACGTGATCCACAAACTTCGCCTTCTTCTGTTTCCTTGGCGGCACAAACCGTGGTCTCGGAGGAGCAGGCGGACAGAGGCGGGTCAAGCTGAGTGGCTGCCTCCACGCGACGATATCAATTCGCCAGACCTGTATATTCCCGGTACGTGTCATCATATCTTCGTCTCCCTTTATCGCGTCTGACGAGCGGTATCGTCTCGCAGTCATGGCCCTTGTCACATATATTCTCCTCGCCGCGTTGCATTCGGGTCTGCAGTCTCGGTTCCATCCTGAGATCCTCGGTATCACCGCGTCTACGGCTATCGTAGTGGCTTTATTGGACCTCGCTTTCGTCAAGTTTGGGTGTTACATTCTGAACATTCAGGTAAGTCAGATCCATCTTGCGCTCGCAGCTGGCGTTTCTCACATGCTATGTAGGGCTCTAGCCAACTGCTGGACCTGCTAGCTTATGGAGGGTATAAGTTCGTAGGGTACGTGCTCCCATGATACACTCAGTCCTCACCGTCGCTCATACCTGCCATTCTAGCGTTATCGTCACGCTCCTAGCTGGACTCTTGCAATTCGGGCGAACCATCTACATCCTCATATTCATCTACTCCTTCCTCGCCACTGCTTTCTTCCTGGTACGTGACTTCCCTTCCACCTCATTCGCGTCCTCCTGTCTGACGCGCCTTTCAGCTTCGTTCTCTTCGTTCCGTAGTTCTACCGGACGCCTCTGCGACGGCGTCGCCTGTGAATGCCGGGCAACGTTCGAGACGGATAACGTTCCTGTTCATTGTAGCGATGTTGCAGGTTGTTTATATGGGTATTTTAGTTCGGGTCTGAGACCCTTGATGTGGTACAAAACTATGGACATCGAGTAATGGAGCGCTGCTACGAGGATAATTCTGTTTATGACATTCGGAAAAGCTGGCTGCGAGTCACTATTTGTTGCAGGAAACGAAAACAGACAGAGCAAGAACAGAGTGCAACTTAAGAAAGATATACAATTTACAGGCTCGTCTGAAAGTGTCAGATTCGATTGTTCGAGCGTAGACGTAAAGAGTAAACAGTGAGACGAAGTTATTCAGCTCTCTGCCATGGGCTTGTTTGGATCTTTCGTTGCGTCGGCCGCACCGTCTTTAGCTGCTCTACGCTTCGCGCGTGCCACCGTCGACCGAGGGAGCCTCCGGACGCCAGGCTTTTGTTTACTGGGTTGTACCATCAGTCAGAGACGTGTAGCACGGCCGAAAATGTGCGACCCACTCACGTGAAGCTTCGGACTTGGGTCTCGTCTAGCTCTCGTCGCGACAAGATGACTTTCATGTAGGGAGATTTCTTGATCTTGAGACTACAGATGGCAATGAGGTGAATTATTCAGTGAAACACAAAGCGGAAGCAGCGCACTGGTTCTTGCCCTGTAATGCTTGCGTCAAGGCCTGTATTCGCGCACCCTCCTGGTCCGCGACGTCATTCTCTGGAGCTTCGTCAGGCAAGGAGCCTATCTCATTGTACTGGTGGAGTCCCGTGACCTTTCCGTGGTCATGGTGAACGGCGTCCAGCTGCTTCAGATATTCCCGCTTTATGATCTCTACGACAGAGATAAGACGCGGAACGTCCGACACAGACGGTTGGAGACCCTTCTTGGCTGGCTGTGTCTGAGGTGCAGGGGGTTCAAACGCGTCGCCTTGCTCTGGAATTGGCTGTTTCTTCGCAGGCAGTGTGTGCAGGACCAAAGCCTGGTCAGGTTTCTCCTGTATGGTTGAGCGAAGGTCAGCGCGGTCCAAGCTGTACACGTAGAAGACATGCCTCGAAGTGCTTCAGAGCAAATTCGACATAAGAATGCAGCTTCCGACCAGACGCGATGCGCATTTCATGAGGAGGATCCATAGCAAGTTGACGAGATTTGATGGCGATGTGCAGACGTGTAGCCACTGATGGGCCCCACGTGGCAAGACCAAGCACGACCACACATCAGGAAAATAGGCGAGGGGGAATAAGACTGGCTCGGGAATGGACCCCCGCCCTCGCTCACCGTCCACGACAGCGAACGACGACCCCCGCCCGGTCGCAACAACGACAGTCATGACCTACTACGCCGTCCGCAAGACGGACACCCCCGCCATCAAGAATGCTCCCCTAGAGGGCCTCTACGAGGGCAACGGCTACTTCTCCAATCTCCAGCTCGCTGGAGCGGTCATTGTCGTACCATGGGTCGTCAAGCGCATGCTGCCCATTGTCAACCGCGGCGGGTGGAAGACCTACATCTTCATGCTCCTACTCCTCGGCGGCCCCGTCACTGTCTCCTACTGGCACCTCATGAGCAGGTTCGGTCCCCGTAAGAACGAGAAGATTCAGCTTCCTGGCAGGGCCATTGAAGAATACATCACGATTCACGACCCCGAACTCAAGGCAAAGTATCATGGCAAAGAGAAGATCCCCATGCAGGTGTTCCACGACGCGTACTTCGACAGCAAGATTGACTTCAACGGTACGCTTTCCCCTTTGACACGTCATAGTATCCCGCAGCATCTCATGTATGTGAACGTGTTTAGGCGACGTCCTCGACATCATGGAGCAGCGTCACGATTGGTCGAAGATGATTTTCACCTGGGAGCTCTTCAAATACGTTCTGTTCACCTTCATTCCCGAGGTCATCCAGCACACCGAACAGCAGGACTCGGAGCAGGTTCGCGATCATTATGACCGAGGGGACGACTTCTACGGCTGGTACGTCGTGTGTTGGCTTGAGCGTAAACGTGTCGATCTAATGTCTTTCAGGTTCCTTGGCCCTCGCATGATTTATACTTCCGGCGTTGTTACGGACCTCACTCGGGAAGAGACTCTGGAGGAGCTTCAGGACAACAAGCTGACGATTGTATGCGAGAAGGTACGTGAACCTTTGTTTCCGGCATCTCACGCCTCTCATCTCCGCATTCTCGTAGCTTGATCTGAAACCCGAGGACCACCTTTTGGATATCGGCTGTGGCTGGGGTACCCTCTCTGCTTTTGCTGCTAAGAACTACGGCTGCAAGGTTACCGGTGTTACGCTCGCTGAGAAGCAGACGGCCTTCGGCAATGCCCGCATTGCTGCCAACGTATGTTTTTCCACTTCGTAGACATCATGACGACTTCTAACCTGCTCCTCGGTTCGCTATAGGGATGTGATCCTACCAGGGCTAAGATCCTTTGCACTGATGCTCGTTACATTCCCGGTGGTCGTGGCGCATACACTAAGATTGTTTCCCTCGAAATGGCTGAGGTACGAGGACTTCTCTCATTGCCAGCAGTCGATTTTGCTCACATGTTTTATAGCATGTTGGTGTCCGTCGTTACCAGGCGTTCCTCAGGCAGGTCTACGATCTCCTCGACGACGACGGTATCTTTGTCTTCCAAGTCGCCGGACTCCGTCCCCACTGGCAATACGAGGACCTCATTTGGGGTCTCTTCATGAACAAGTACATCTTCCCCGGTGCTGACGCTTCCGCCTCTCTCGGTTGGGTCATCGGTCATCTCGAGGCTGCCGGCTTCGAAGTCAAGAACATCGACGTTCTCGGCGTTCACTACTCTGCCACTATCTACCGCTGGTACAAGAACTGGGTCTCGAACAAGGAGAAGGTTCTTGAGGCTTATGGTGAACGGTACGTCGTTGATATTCTCTCAATGAGATTGAATGCTGACCTCCGTCTTTTCAGCTGGTACCGTATTTGGGTCTTCTTCCTGGCGTACTCTGTCATCATTGCTCGGTGAGTGTCCGTCTCGATACTCCGCTTCCAACGACACTCATGCCATCACAATGCAGCAATGGTGGCTCGTCTGTGTTCCAGATCACCCTTCACAAGAACCTCAACGCTTACCCTCGTATCCTGGGTGTCCCCAACCACATGTCCATCCACGTCAAGCCGAGCCACGAGATTTTGTACGTTCACTTTCTCCCTTTCCTTTTCGCTTCGTTGTCTGATGAGAACTGTGATAGGCCCGTGGACTGAGTCTACAGCACAGTGTGGCGGAAAATTAGACTACGATACGATTAGTGCATAGATCATAGCAATGCTGCTTTTTATATACCCGCAAGGGCCCTGCCTGGTTCATGACCACAGAACTAATGATATTCCCTTGTTACGATACGATATAAAACGATTGCGACCGACATTATTATGTGTTCCAGGCTCTGATGATACATGTATTATGTTGCGATATGAAGAGGTGATAATGCTTGCTCGTAAAGACCATATCTCTGGTCCGAGACCAATGAGCATGGACAACCGCATCCTGACGCGCACCACTCTGCCCTCCGCAGGTTCCAGCATTTGACATGCGTGTCGTGCAGACAGAGTAGGCACGTATGCGACAGTCCTGTGTGGCAACGATGAGTTCGACGTCGCGAACGTGTTTACTGGATTACATACCTCGTAATGGAAGCCGACAAACCGTACATCGTTCAACGCTGAGTGGGTGTGCACATGACTTACAATTGACTCTGCCGAGCTGATTTCTGTAATTGCATCGTTCGCATACTCGTTCCACTCCTGTAGCTAGCTTTGAGTGTTGACAAGTACGGGGAGAAACAGCTAGGCTTACCCAGTTGCGCTGATTCAAACACTGAGGAAACGATGGACCCAGGGATCTCCTTACGCACGTCCTCTCTAATCGACTTCAGAAGCTCACTGCGCTTTTGAGGGAGCTGCCAAGCAGACAGCATCTCTGCGTACGCCAAGATGTGGCAAATCAGCTGTGCACGGAGTGGTGAGTCCAGAGTAAAGTTCATCCTCCTGAGACCCAGAATTCAGCACACATTTAGATGAAGAGCGGATAGCTACGTACTGCTGAGACTCAAAGCGAGGGTTTGCTTCGAAAACGATGCGTTTCCTCTCCGAGCTCACGATTTGAGAGAACGTAGGCTTGCTTAAGGAGCCAGCGGGTGAAAAAGAAACGCTCTTCACAGGCGTCGCTCCCATATCGGACCAAGGGACAGCTGGTGGCGGCGCCAGTGGAGAGTGCTTGCGGTACGTCCCCGAGGTTAACAGTGGAGAATGAGTGCTGGAATGTGGTGATCTTCCACCAGACGTGTTGTACATGCGACTGGGTCGATGATGCGGATCGTCTTCTCGCTGTGCACCGGATACGAGACGACGCATGTTGCTGGTCGTGAAGAGACTGGACCAAGAACCGCGCGATGAGGAGGACGGCGACAAAGCTGGGGCAGCACTCTGGGGAGTTGGTGACGGGGATCCTTGCGACCAATGCGATAGATGAGATTCTTTCTGGCTGTTGAGACGCCGTGCGATGCTAAAGTAGTCGAGACCGACGAGAGGAGACGAAGGTGTCAGAAGAGGTAAATCTGGGATGGGGTCAGTTTCGGGACAGCCTGAACAGCATTCTCAAAACCCAGTCAGAACGGACGATGAAAGAAACGTGCTTACGATTGGGAGCAGAAGTCATTTCGAAAAGCATGATTGCTATGACAGCGAGCATTTGCACATCTTTCTGCGAAAGGATTTCCGCGTACCTGGGAGAACATTTGTGAGGTATGATAGACGTCACTGCCAAAAACCAGACACTTACAGTTTCTCCACGACTTTCGTCATCAAAGGCGTAACGTCCAATCTGTCCTTGTCATCTTCGTCTGTGTGCGCGCCGTCCAACACCATAACCTGCAGCATAGTGAAAATTCGCTGATGATAAACACGTCCATTTCGTCGGGAGATCTCCGCGTTCTCTCGGCACCAATCACGGGGGTTGGTGCTTGGAAAGACATACTGGGCGGCAGAATGGATGTCCAGGCCGATAATGGGCGCAGCATTCTTGAAGGTGACGGTTCTTCCCCTCTGAGGTAGTAGCGAATAGTTCGTACTCTGAACATCTTCTGGTGGCCTTGAGTTCTCGGAGTACTTCCTCGGTTTTTGATGAGAGAAAGAATACAGATTCGACATGATGCGAAGGATACTGGTCGCGTCTTCAGTCCTTTTCGCGTCGGGGGCGTCCACTTCTCTGTCGTTGGCAGCCAGAGAGAGACGGCGGACTGCATCTGATAGTAAAACAGGAGAACGGAATAAACGAGGAGCAGAGTCCGGTCCATGGGATCCAATTGAGGGAGAGGCCGATAGATCTCTCATCACATTTCGAACAATTCGTGGGGGTGCACGCGAGAAGCACACCAGTTGGCCTAAATCACAGCTTCAGAAAATGAGTACACGATCCGGATTGCAACTCACCATTCATAGAGAAGACACCTTGGGATGTTCGTGGCTCCGCCAGATTTTTGTCACCGCGAAGGAGTGAAGTCCCTCGATTGTGATTCCTCCTCCCAAAGTGGTATGCTTCGTCTTCCGAAGAAGACTCCGAGTCCATCGACAGAGGCCTACGCTCGAACGTTTCATCTTCATCATCTCCAAAGAGTAAAAAACTCAAACAAGCTTCCAGGCATGGCCGATGTCGTTCACGTATTGCTCGCAGGCGACGAAGAATGACGACTCGGCTTTTCATGGAGATGAGAGGGTTTCGTTCCAAGTCAACTTGAGGGGTACCGCCCGGGTGAGAGGCTTGCGGATAGTCTTTCGGAAATGTGAAAGATATTCGGATGAACACTGACGTGGCATCTCCCCAAGGACCATGCAGACCAAATGTACATGTCCGTTTCTTGGTAAGATCCGCCTGGAACCACACAGTTGAAATTTCGCATAACAACACACATAAGACGCAAAGCTGACCTTCTCCAAGCGGACTTTCGAGGACGTCAGCTTGTTGACAACCGAAGTGATCCTGCGAGCTAGTCAGTACATTCGATACAGATGAAATTTAAGAAGAGACTAACTCGTCTTGCAGAGACTGATTCGGGTTATCATCTTTGTGATCGTCGTCACCCCTCTCACGTCCCTCTGCGAATGCACGTCGAAAGTCTGTAACGCCGACGGATGCAGGGTCCACACTCAAGGAGGGTGGACGCGACCTGGACTGCATTCGAGAGGCGGTAGCACTTTCGCCACCACTTCCTGGACCGGAACTGTCCTCTCGTTTGCCGACTTTCACACTCGACAGCCATGCAAAAGTGGTGATCTGTGCGGATCTTCCACCAACATACCCCCTGCTAGGAGCCGCGCCCTTCCCTTGTCCAGAAGAAGCACCAGACTGTCCAGGGGTTGTTTCCTCCTGATCGATGTCTGCGGGTAGCGCGTCCTGAGGCTGCCTTGCTGGACGAGCAGCTGGCGGACGTGATAGTTGCGAAGCACGGACTTCCGCCAAGATCCCACGAAAGCCGACAGGAGCTGACAGTGCGGGAGGCAAATCTGATCCCAACGGGGGGTTGCTGAATGAGATCACGGACTCGGCCTGCATGGGGGCGTGCGATGCTCCAAGATTACCGTCGTCTGCCTTTTTGCCAGCTTTCTATGAACCACTGTCAGCAGAGAGCTCGCTGCCAAAGCAGGTGACTACTTACTTGCATAACTTCGGCGTCCACCGGCCAAAACCTCAGGGTCCTGTCCTTTGACCATGTGATGAGCTGGAAGTCTGCGTCATCTGCTCTCCATATGAATGAGAACACATCGTCGAGCATGCAGGGGATGACTCGCCTTGACCTCCTTTCCGCCAGACAAATTCTTTCACGACATCTGTGTGCCCTTCAAACCGTTCGATAGGTTCATTCTGGTTTTCAGGAGTGAACATCTCCAGGGCAGTTTCGCCTCGTTGAGGCAAACTTAAGACGCCTTGGCCAAAAGGTAGATTGCGCGCACGCCAGACGGGGTAAGCGGTCGGAACGATGGCCAAAGGAACGCGATCTCCGTCATTGTCGGATGATTCAAGGGCATTCCAGACTTTGATAGTCTTGTCCAACGAACAGGTAACAATCTCGGACTTGTTGTCGTGAGACCAATCGATACCGTAGATCTTAGCACCGTGAGCTGGAATGCGCGAGGTAGGCAATGACCCTTTCTGTAGAGAGCTTATGTTCACGGCTGATATACATGAATAGAAGAAACATGTACATACCCGTCTGTCCCATATCAACACCTCGTTTGCGTGTGACGAGGCAAGAATATTTCCGTCTTGCCTGTTCCATTTCACCTGAGTGCCTCCGGCTGTAACGTGAACGTCAAGAAAACCGTTAGATGACAGCGACAGCTGGCAGGCAACCTACCATTGAAGGCACAGAGACCTGTCAGGAGCTCGTGTCAATGCTGTTCATAAGGCTGCCTGCGATGAAATTTACCTAAGACCGGCTTCCGAGGGGTTCGAAGGTCCCAAGCCCAAAGCCATGAGTCAATGCCTGTACTGACCACAACGTCTGGATCAAAGGTGTGCCAGTTAATGTCCGTGATTGCGCGATAGTGGGAGCGCAGAATGAACTCGATCGAAGTCTTGCCGGCTAAGTAGAGGTTCCAGATTAAGCTGTAGAGAGCTTAGTGAGGTATCCTTAAGACAGGCTGCGTACTCACAGCTTTTCACTCGACGTTGAGACAATATATTCGGTCCTCGACATGTGAGGGTTCCACTGGACATCTGCCACGTCCCATGTACCTCCTTGTGGCAAAAACCTAGAGTTGAGTCAGAGAAGATCGATGGACTAGGGCTTAGGACTAAGAACCTGGGGACATTCAGAGGTGCTTCAAGATCAATGATGAAGAGCCCTTTGCGACTGTAGTACATACACGATTAGATACGGGAACGCAAGAGTCAGTATAGCGCCCTGTACTCACGCGGCTAGAACAACGTCACGACTCCAAGGACTTATGCTCATCTGCAAAAAACAGTGTCAATACCTGGGCATCATGTATAGCAGAGGCCGCTACAAGACCGAGAGCGAATCGACGCCTTAAGTGAACTTACATTGCCCACAGCAGACCCAACAAGGCCTTTCATGTCGATCTGCAGACTTCTTCGGAAGTTACTGCCATCTTCTGGAGAAGACGGCTCTTCAGAGATGTCTCTCTGCCTGAGAGTGGACATTGCGGTCTTTCACAGGGTATTGTGAGGAGCAACACTGGCAATGAAGCAAGCGAAATCCGCTTTCATGTTCCCCACAGAGCGATGTTCGACTGGTGTCCTTGCGTTAAAGCTGCAGCCAACGTGAGACTCGAACAAACTCGACAGGCAATGGGGCACAAACCTTCCGTTAGATGTACAAACGAATCACTGGGAGTTGTCGTCAGACAAGCCACGCAGCCTGAGTGATCGACACGCTCATAATTGCCGGGAATTGCCGTCAGTAGCTATCCGCATTTGGACGACGCTTCTTGGCTGCGAACCGACTTCTTGATGTCCTCATAGCGATGCATTTCTCCAAGACCTACACTCAGCTCCTTTCTTCGCTGCCCCCGGATCTCAAATCCAGTGCAATAGAGTATCGTCAGCTCAAGAAACTTATAAACCAGGTTGTGCAGGAGCTCACGTCGCTCGGTGCGTCGATCGTGTTTTTCGCGCTAGCCGCTGTTGGCCTGAATGACGCTGCAGGGTTGTCTCCACACGTTCTTCAGCAGGTCCTGGAAGAATCACAAGCACCTCAGAGCGTCCCTCAAACTCCCTCATCATCTCAGGACTCGCCGGGACCGTCGACAGCCAGTAATGCATTGCTTCCTCAGATAACATACGAGCTTGACACCTCCTCCAATGAGCTGCATCCACAGCTTCGACTACGAACATACGATGACCGACTGTTCGCACCTGCCGGTGGCCTCTCTCTAGACAAGGTCGACTTATCTGAAGGTGTATCTACCGGAGATGCATCTCCTTCAAGTCCGCAAAGCGACCTACCCCTCGTAACATCTCAGCTCCGGGAGATCGTCGTTCCCCTCCCATCCGATTCCCTCTTCATGCAAACCTTGATACACGCACATCAGTCGCTCAGTGACCGACTCACATCCTTCTGCACCGAGTTTTACTCAAATCTCGATACCCTGGCACGCGAAATTTCCGAGACGGCGCGTCCCATGTCTCAAACTCACTCTGCGTTCCATGCACATTCCTCCCATGCCAATGCGACCATGGTGCGAGTTCGAACCCCAGGTGGCCTTCTTTCTCTTCTTTCCTCAAAATCGGATCTTTACGCCTGGAGAGAGGTGCTGCAGTTGTACATCGACGAAGAGGTCTTCGAGAGCACTCAGGAAGAGTCTAGAGGAGAGCGGGCCATTGAAGATGCGGAGGAGCGGTTAGCGAGATTGATGCGACGGCTCAGAGCTCGAGGGTTGTCTACCGGAGAGAGGATGAAACTGAAGGAGAGTAGGCACGCCATGCAGCTCTTCTTGAAGCTCAACCATTCCATCCTCAATCTGTACAAGGTGAGTTTCCGATGTTTTGCCTGCTTTACTCAGTCCTGACGACGTGTCATAGTTTCAATATGCTACAACGGAGGCCACGCGCAAGATCCTGAAGAAACATGCTAAGCGGACCGCCCTGCCTTTTACTGCGACGCTGCCGTCTCCCTTCAGCGACGTTCCTACGCCGCAGCTCTCTGAAACCGCTTTGATCGCCCTTCCTCGGCGAACATCAGCCTCTCTCGCCCGGACACTAGTACAAGCGGTTGGAGAGACGGTTCTTCCTATCGTCCCCTCTGTCGACGATTATAGCTGCGCTATCTGCTTTAACCTCGCCTTCAAGCCAGTGAGGCTGAGTTGCGGGCATCTCTATTGCGTCAGGTACGTATGGTGGTGGCGTGCTTGGGTCGATCATTGATTGAGTTGCCATGTAGATGTCTTGTTAAGATGCAGAAGCGCGGGCAAGCAAACTGTCCGATGTGTCGTGCACCGTGTGTGCTTGTTGCGGATCGCAGTACGTTCACTGACCGCCGCTCGCCTTTCCCTGGACTGACGCTTGCTTTACGCAGCCAACGTTGACTGGGCGATGCTTAACTTCATGAAGGACTGGTTTCCAGTGGAAGCGCAGAAGAAACTGAAAGCGAACGAAGCTGAGGTTGCGAAGGAACAGATGCAGGAGCTGGGGTATTCATATGACACCCAGTGTTCAATTCAGTGATCGAATCGGTGACTATTCATCGAGTGAATCTAGATCAGTTTTTATTTGATAACTTAATGGAGACTCCTCCTCACGTTCCACCCTATCTCATTGTCTCTTTCTCGCTTTTTCTTGGGTTTCGGCTAGAACTTCAGTCATTGTAGAATTACCGTGTACTTGCAATCCTCGAATGCATCATCTCACCAGTCTCATAACTGCGCATCCGAGTAAGCTTTTCCATCCCATACATGCACACCCTCACCACGCCTCTTCACCACACTACTCCTACACACAGCTGCTATCCTTAGGCAAAACAATCACTCTACAAGCCTTCGCAAGCTACCACGATCTTTCGAGACGTCCCAAGTGAGCACACCGAAGTGAGCACACCGAAAACACTTGAACGATCAGGGCCCCAAACGACTCCGTGAATAAGCCAGCCAGACTCCCCGCTCGTCGAGACGTCACACGAGAGATGAATGAGATGCGCAAAAAGAGGGATTATACGATTTATGGAACTACGCCGATTTAGAATATATGACATGCTCCACAAGTAACCGTGAAATCGCAAGCAGTGCTACCCAAACTCCTTAGAGCTTGACTCCAGCGAAGACGTTCACAAGAACGAGGATGTTCAGCTGAGCAATGACGGGGAGGATGGCGGCGATAAGGACCACAACGGCACCAATGATGCCGACGAGGAGACTGCCGACCAGGGAGAAGACAGCGCAGATGAGGCAGCCAATGACATCGCTGAAAAACACACTTCTCAGTGAAGGGCCAAGAGAGACAACACCATGAGGACTTACGCGACGATGCACAGGCAGGGGATCATAACAGTAACATCGGCGCAGATCGACAGGACGAATCCGAGGGCACCGAACACCAACTAGTAGTCTTGTTAGTCTTTGAAATTCGTGGCATACCGAGCAACTTACGATCAGGAGGTCAGCAATGATCTGGGCCAAGACGGCAACAGTGACCTGGACACCACCGTCGACACCAGCGAGGATCACGTCAGCGGAGGCACCGGCGAGGGCAATGACCTCAACGACAGCGTCAACGACAACTCCCTTGATCTCAACGACGATGGGAGTGACGACCTCGACGGTCGCGTTAGCCTTGACCAACGAGTCTAGGTGTCATTGTCAGCGACGCGTCCTTACAGCTAGAAACACTCGGTACTCACTGAGTTCAAGGATATGGGGCTGGATCTTGGTGTGGACATCGGTGAGGATGACAGCGACACCGCGAGCAGCAACGAGGTCGCGAGCAACGACTTCAGAGCCAACGACTGCGGGAGCAGCGAAGGCGGTGGAGAGGGCGCCGAAGGCGACGGCGGCGGCGAAAGCAAGGGACTTGAAGGAGAGCATTATGAAAGGAATGTGGGGTTGAGGTGAGGGTGAGTGGGTTTTGAGAGATGAGAGAGAATACTTGACTGAAGTCAATGCAGAATTTGAGGCTCTGCCAGAGACCTTTATATACCGACGGGGCTCGCGCGTCCTCGGGCCATTCGCTCGGCGCGAATCTTCGTCGAGTATCTCATTACGAGCTGTCGGACACGAGTCGAACGCATTTCTGTCTCGGTTAGAGCCGAGGCTGCCTTGCGAACGGAGAAAAGGAGCGCAAAAGAAACGCACCTTTGCGTCGCATCACTCCTAGAATGCAAGTCCTACAAGCGGCCGACACGCGAGAGCGCATAAGACCGGCAGGTGGAGTGCAGGAGGACGGTTGCAGAAGACCGCGCTGGTAAATGCACATCCGGACGCTTTAGCGACTCTTGCTAAAGAGATGTGTCGGCGATCATAGAAGCCTAGAGAAAAAAGCCCTCCATAACCATGGTGACGGTTCTAGAGAGGAGAGCGGCTCCGGTCACGATAACCGAAAGTACCTGTTCGAGCAACTGCGACGAGTCTCAGTGCTCGAACTCAAGCCGCTTTGCCCGAACTTTGTAGAGGATGTGGGCCGCGTTATAGCGGATAGTACCAAGGTAGTACGAGGACATTCGTAGCTGAAAAGCTCACGAATCTCGGCCAAGTTCGCCAGTCCTGGCAGTCCACGGCAGCGAGAGAACGTCTAGCGTGCCGAGGTACATGAGGCGCAATTGCCTCACTAGCGATGACGGAGAGAAGCAGCCGCGAGGGCGTCGATTTACGTGGCGTTTCGTGGTTGTAAGATCTGAATCTCGCCTGTGAGCACGATGACGGAAGAAGCACCGCTTAATTTATAGGCAAATAATATTTATCTCCTTTTGGTATCAATACGCATCTACGCGCCCGACTCAATACACTTAAATTATTTAGGACGCCGCGATCCGATCTGGGGATTACTTGGCTGGACCAAACAGCCACCCCACCGTCGGCCGAGCCGCCACTGAACTGAACTCTGCACGTCTGCAGTCTCCAGAATGCCTTCCATTGAGGATCTTGCAAAGGTAGTCTTATGTTGTCTGACATACAAGCTCTCGTTCTGATGCAAAACTCACCAGGGGACAGTCGCAGCGACAGCGGGTCTGTCCACTGTTGGTGAGCTACTACCGCTGCCATCTCCGTTTCTTCTTGCTGATTCACCAACCTCTCCGCCGATCGTGATTCTCCCGTATTAGCATTCGGTCTTCTATATTACGGCCAAAATTATCTCATATATCCTTCGGCCTTTCCTCCGGGGTCAAGAACTGGTACGTCCTTCTCTGCGGCGGATAGCCTCATTGAAGATGTCGTTCGCTTTACTCAACTGGCGCCTGGGATTTGCAGAAGTCCCGGTTCCCAGCCAGTACGGACTTCCATATCACGATTTAGAGCTGAACGCAGAAGATGGCGTGAAACTCAAATGCTATCTTCTTGTGCAGTCGAAGCAGCTAGACCAGCCCGCGACCGTGACTGAAGCCGTATCCGCCGAAGACGAGGTGAGGTGCCTTCCAACTCTACTACTGCACTTCAAGCGCGTATACAAGGACGTGCTTGGACGGCATACGTGCACCGTTGTATTGTCATGTGGAATGCTAATTGAACGTGAACCTCTAGCAATTCGCGTCAATGCGACCCACCGTCCTCATGTTCCATGGCAATGGAGGAAACGTCGGCCATCGTATACCACTGGCAAAAGTCTTCTTTGCCAAGATGCGTTGCAACGTGCTCATGGTATCCTATCGAGGGTAAGTCGTGAGTCTTGTCCATATTCTCGACAGCTGACACCGCACATTTTGCAGCTATGGCCTATCAGACGGCTCCCCGTCAGAGAAAGGTACTTCCGCTATCTCTCGTCCATCTTGATTCATGCATGATACTGATTCATGTGTTCGTGAAGGGTTGAAACTCGACGCACAGAGTGCTCTAGACTACGTCAAGTCACATCCTGCCTTGTCCAAGGGGCCGACGGTGCGTGTATCGATCGATATACGCGTACCGTGTTCTCATGGTTCTTTCCGCTAGATCCTATACGGCCAATCTATCGGCGGTGCCGTGTCGATAGACCTCGCCAGTCGTAATCCCCTCGCAGTACGTGCACCTCAGACTCGCAATTCAGCATGCTCAATGACATTCGTGTTTCTCGTGTTTTGCAGATCGATGCACTCATCCTCGAGAACACGTTTTTGTCTCTTCCGCGATTGGTCCCCTCAGCACTGCCCGTACTTGGTCCCTTCGCCTTCCTGTGCCATCAGAAATGGGACTCTGCGTCCAAGATCTCCCTCATCCCAAGCAAGACCCCGATCCTCATGCTCTCCGGCGCGCATGATGAGGTTGTTCCGAGAGAACACATGGAAGGCCTCTGGGAGCTCGTGATGCAGAGGGAGGCCAAGCGACCTGCAGGAACCAGCACGAACTTCTCTACGTACACCCCGCGCAAACGCAATGCCAGTACTCCTAGCTCGCCTGTCACGCCGCCGAGCACTCGTGTGGGCGACGTAGGCCTCGAAACCGCGGCGAGGCAGGGCGAGATCAAACTCGCTGCCTACGATCCGCGCAGCTTGTCGAAGTTTGTGGAGTTCGAGAATGGTACGCATAGTGAGTATATCGCTCATACTCTGCTGTCTTGAGAGAGTTTGACGGGATTTCCGATACAGACGATACCTGCGTCCAACCCGGTTATTGGGCCGCAATCGCAGAGTTCATCATGAACCTCCACTCGGAGGTCAATACCTCTGCCTCTTAGAGGTACAATCTACAGCTGCTGCAGTCGACTTCTCCGTCTCTTTCGCTTTCGTCGCCTTCTTTTCTTTCTCCCTGTAGTATTAGTCGTGATCGCGATCACAGCACTTTTCGGATCGTTTCCTCTTATTAAGGTACATAGTCAATAGGATGGTATGTCTGAAGCACGGATTTTTACCGAAATGAATTCCACAGGCCCAGCGTGCTACTTATGACAATCAAGCCTCCGGTGACATAGGATGCACCCTTCAGCACGGTACGCTTATGCGCAGCCAATCCCGAGCTCAGACTCGAGGCGTCAGTTCGCGGTCTTTGGGCACTGTAACCAGCCTCCAGCTCCCCTAGCTCCGTCTCTTCCGGCACATGAGGCTTGGCCTTCAGAAGGAGGTCCAGAAGTGCGTCCAACAGCTGACCACCGTCCAAGAATGACAGAGGCAGCAGGTTGAAAAAATACAGCGAGAGGGTCAACGTGGACAAATAGCTAGAGAGAGCGAATCAGCTGCTGTGGACCAGGATGTACCTACGCACGTACTCGAAAAATATGCTAACAGCGGACGGTAGCCACAAAGGCAGATATTGATAGCGGGCTGAATATATCCCGACGGTCACTGGCGTACGTGTTCAGGTTTAGTCCACAACGACCATGACGCAAGAGATTGCGTACCATCCTCTAGAACCTCCTCCCATGGCCCGCTCCAGATGATGGTATCCTCATGTTCTGCGCTTGAGGAGTCACGACCCTGACTCGAAAGCCGAATTCTCAAAATTTCCTCGTCCGACTTCCAGCGCACGCATATTTCGGTGCTATCGCAGTCAATGGCTTCGTGACAGCGTGGGGGCTGGTAGACAGATGGATTCTTGAGGAAAGAGTGCGGAGCTAAGCACCTTTCCATGGACGGAGAGAAGGACGACGGAATCGTGTTGAAACAAGAAAGGCCGATCTCGGGTCGATGAGCGGTACAGCAGTCCGCAGAAAGTGCTGCGCGCCACATTGAGCGCAAGGGTCGAGAAGATTTACGTTTGAGCATTTTACACAACGAAACAGCCCGGCATGAGCTCACCTTCGAACCACGATCTCTCCGCACACCACCCCAGATCTCTTGTAACATGCGGAGCCTTTTGATCTGACAGGAGCGAGGTCCAGACGTCGTCTGTCGTGGATGCCAAGGGTTGGTCATTCAGATGCGTCACGAGTGCACCGACGGTCAGATGTGCAGCGAGAGGAGAATCCTGTCGTTGTCTGAGCAACTTGGCTGGTGATCATGGCTGCCTTACTCACATATTCAACGTCTAGAATTACGCGGGCGACATGGCCGACGTTGTCGTAGCCTGCCAGCGACCACAAGAACGAAGTCAAACCAGTAGAGGCGAGCGATGCAAGGTAAAGCCAGAAGAGTATATTATGCATGGCGCCTGCGGATATAATACGAAGACGTCCCCTTGCGTCAAGCTTCTGCATTGCTGGGGATGACAGTGATACAAACGCGGAGGGTATAAGGACGGTAACAGCTGCCCCTACGGAGTGCAATGGGACTGCATCGCTGTACGAAATCTACGAATGAGTACATATGCATCGATGAATCGCAACCCAAAGCTCACACAGCGGCAGCGATGGCGTGGCCGGCTTCGTGCACGACTTGACAAACAAAAAGCGCGAGTAGAAGTGGTACAATCTGGCCGAGCGGTATTGTTATCCCAGGTATCTGGCCTACAGTTTAAGTGACGGTCGAGGAAAGATAATGGACGTCTTACTCACCAGAGCATGAATATTGGTATCCAAAGCACCGAGAGACAAAGGCATTGAACGGCTTTGCAGTGGCGCTGAGAGCGGCTCTATGCCTCTCTTTATCAAATTCGTGGCGGCGGAATGCGTGTCCACTGCCCGTCCTCCGAGATGGAGCGACCTGAAGGTTAGGACAGCTAGGATCAAGAATGATGCTAGGGTCCCGGAGACAGCAAGGATGTTGCCCAAGTCATAGAACGCTGACAGCGTTTTCTTCAGCCAACGAGACGCGGGTTTAGAAAGCCGGAGAGTGAAGTTGTCGTGAGTGTGATTATAGCCATAGTACTCCAGACGAAGAGAGAGTCGGTGAAGTGTGATTTGAGCCTTCCGTGAGATCCAGCGGTTACTCGTGCCACCAGAAGCTATTGGTAGAATGGAAGGGAGATTGTCTGCTCCACGAGACCACCGAGCTCGCAAGGCATATACTACGGTCCAGAATACTGCAAGGAAGAGTAATAGCGGCTGCACGCCATGGAACATAATATGCGTGACAGCAGTAGACTTAAAGTACGACTTGCATAGTGTTTTGGTGTGCAGCAGGGCTAAGAGGCTCGAGCGTCGGGCGACGCGGGTGAAGGGAGGAGGCAAGGAGGAGACAAGCGAGCGCGCGGTGCATTGCACGTACAGACGCTCACGAACACGTCTGATCGGTTGTCCCAATTGAGCTCTGCACTGGATCGGTCTCCTGCTCCCTCTTCCTCTGGACCACATCTCTTCTCTCCAGCTTGCACCGGGCAGACTCTCTGAACGCTCTTGAAATCTTCCAACCGGCATCATGAAGATCTTCTCTCTCGCCGTCGCCCTTGCACCACCCGGCAAAGCATGCACCATCCTCTCCAGTGCATCCGATCTGTCCTCATTCTCCTTCTATCAACGCGGTTCAGTCGCCGAATTCATGTCATTCTTTACTAAGACCATCGTGGAGAGGACACCACAGGGTCAGAGGCAGAGTGTTCAAGAGAACAACTATACAGCGCATGTATATAACAGGGGAGGTGCTGAGCAGCTCGCCGGTGCGTCATGCTTCATCCACTAGAGTCGTACTGTCACTCTCATACGCGTTGCTGCATCTTTATCAGCTGTGATTATTACAGACCAGGAGTACCCTGTTCGTCCGGCATTCTCGCTACTCACGAAGCTCATGGATGACTTTGTCGCCAAAGTCCCGCAAGCGTCCTTCTCCAACCCCAGCGCCATCAGCTTCCCGGAGGTAGAGAACTACCTTCAGAAGTACCAGGATCCTCGTCAGGCCGACGCAATCATGCGAGTGCAGCAGGAACTAGACGAGACAAAGATTGTTTTGGTACGCAGCATGGCAGCAGTGCGCGCGCGTTATACCTCAACTCATTTGGCGTTTCGTATAGCATAAAACCATCGAGTCTGTTCTGCAGCGAGGAGAGAAGATCAACGATCTTGTTGACAGATCCAACGCTCTTTCGATGCAGAGCAAGATGTTCTACAAGACAGCGAAGAAGGTTCGTTCGATGCATCATAACTCTTTGTAGGCTGCTGCTTAATCTCGGTCTACTTCACAGCAAAACTCATGCTGTCTGATCATGTGATGTACTGGATGTTCTCTGCGACTTTGTGTATCGTTCGGAGGCAAGATTCCACCTCAAGAGTGTTCTCCAGGATTTCGAAGGACGATAGAGACCTTTCGATTGCGACTAGCACACATTTTAATGCGTTCACGACCATAATGCCCGAGCTGGGACGTCCAGCAGCCTTTGTTACCCTTGTAGACATACTTTCTATCTTCTGCGTACAATGTGATTCCTCCTGCCTGAACGACATCTACAACTTCAAGTATCTGATTTCGCACATTGGGGACGTGGACTATGTTAAGCGCCTAAGGACTGCCGAGTTGCACGTCAGCGCGTTGCGGCGCGTCAACGTTTCTTGCTCTCGACCCACCTTCTGCTCTGCTAGAGGGAGTTCCTCTTCTCTTCTCCTCGTCTGCCACAGCAGACGTGCCCTCAAGTACTGTGCGCAAACCGCGGCACAGTCCTCCTCTAGACGGTACTCTACGTTTTCGGTCCTAGGCCCTAGGAATATTTCAAGCTAAAGCACTTTCTCCGAAAGTAATAGTCTCGTGGAGACCGGAGGAGACTCGCAATGTATGTTCGTGCAGGTTTCGAGCTCTATGGAAAAGCTTATCTGCGCATTTAGGGTCTCTGTAAATGTCGCGTCTTCCGAGATAGTCGGGGCAAGCCTGCATGTTGCGCTACCCTGGTACCTCCACCTGTACACGATTCCCTTCCTCTGCCTGTACCCTGTCCTCGCATACGCGTACTACATCAAGTACGACGACTGGCTGAAGAGCGAAGAATGGACATTTTTGGCCTGCGTGTCGCTGGGGGCAGGCCATGCGCTGAGTTTTCTAGTGACGAGATGGAGTACAGCTATGAGGGCCAGGATTACTACGACGAATGTGAGTCCATCCCCTATTGATAACGCTTCTCATTCTGACTTGCTGTTTTCAGGCAAGCTCTCTCGAGCAGGCAGATTGTATACGCCTCATACCGGCCGCGCATCGTGGTGTTGGCGATATCGTACCTTTGGCTAAGCCCGTGACGTCGGATGTCAGCACCTATACCTTCAACTACCAGCGCGATACTTTTGTCGTGCAATCAACCTCCCCCGTGACGTTCTCAGTCCTTCCGTATCCGTCTTCGAGCTGCCCTGCCCTGGCCACCTATCACGACCCCAAAGGACTTGCATCGAACGCTGCGACTGATCTGGTCTCGCTTTACGGGAAGAACGAGTTCAACATCCCAATCCCGTCCTTTACTGCTCTTTTCGGAGAACATGCCACTGCGCCATTTTTCGTGTTCCAGGTTTTCTGCGTGGCTCTGTGGTGCTTGGATGAGTATTGGTACTACAGCTTGTTTACGTTGTTCATGCTGGTTGTCTTCGAGTGCACTGTCGTGTGGCAGGTGTGTTTCTCCGCTTCCTACATCAAGATTTCTCTCACATTCGTATCACACAGCGTGTCAGGACGTTAACTGAATTCCGCACAATGTCAATCACACCGTACCCTGTTCAGTGCAAGAGGGACGGCAAATGGTCCACTATTCAAACCGATGAGTTGTTACCAGGCGACGTTGTTTCGATAGGTAAGTGCATATTCGTTACTTTGAACAGGCCAGATCTGACCTCGCCAACAGTCCGTCAACAGACTGAAACCGCTATCCCCGCCGATATCCTCCTCATCAAGGGCACTTGCATCGTGAACGAGGCCATGCTTTCTGGAGAATCAACGCCTTTACTGAAGGAGTCGATCGAGCTGCTCGAGGGTCACGAGAGCTTGGACGTGGACGGAGCTCACAAGAACGCAGTGTTGTTTAGTGGAACTAAGGTCCTTCAGTCCGGCAGCGGTGGTGGGTTCAGTTCCTGTAATCGCACTGTGCCTCTCTAAATGATTCCTCTAGGTGATACTCCGGATAAGGGATGTTTGGGAGTCGTCCTCAGGACCGGATTTGGTACCTCTCAAGGCCAGCTCGTCAGAACCATGATATTCTCGACTGAGAGGGTCTCCGCGAACAATATGGAATCTTTCCTTTTCATCGGGTTCCTCCTTATCTTCGCCATTGCTGCAAGTTGGTATGTGTGGACCAAAGGTGCGTCTGACATGTCTCGCTTCCGTCAGCAGACATCTGATTTCTCTCTCCATTGCAGGACTGGAAAGGGATCTTAAGAAGTCGAAGCTTCTTCTGGACTGTGTGCTCATCATCACCAGTGTCGTACCCCCTGAGCTCCCTATGGAGCTGTCTCTTGCAGTGAACGCGTCCCTGGTTGCCCTCTCGAAATACGGTCAGTTTGTATGCTGTTTCGTCTTGCTTAGTTCTGATCCGACTGTCCACACAGCAATATTCTGCACGGAGCCCTTCCGTATCCCTTATGCTGGTCGAGTGGATGTCTGCTGCTTTGATAAGACGGGTACCATCACGGCTGAGAACCTGGTTCTAGAGGGAGTCGTCGGCATCGAGTGAGTGATCAGCGCACCGGTTCTTATCTCACAGCAATTGCCAATACTAATAACGTGCAGTCCCCAGGATCGGATGAGGTTGGTCGACGTTCAGCAGACGGATGAGAAGACAACGCACTGTCTTGCGGCAGCGCACGCTTTGGTCAGGTTGGACGATGGTACGATCGTCGGTGACCCCATGGAAAAGACCACTTTGGACGCCTTGAAGTGGCAACTGAGCAAAGGTACATCTAATTGTCACGTTTCTCAACTTCATTTTGACGCCTTGAGTAGGAGAAGCTATCGTGCCTTTGGAAGCATCCGCCCCGCATCGCACCGTCCTGCATATCCGTCGTCGATTCCAGTTCTCTTCCGCACTGAAGAGAATGTCCACCGTCTCCAGTCTCGCAAATGGCAAGCTCATTGTCTCAGTCAAAGGCGCCCCCGAAACTATCAAAGGCATGTTAGCGGAAGTGCCTGACCATTACGACGCCACCTACAAACACTTTACTCGTCGAGGAAGTCGTGTGTTGGCACTCGGATGGCGGTCCCTGGATGGGATGACCATGGATAAGGTCGGTCCGAGCTCATTCGTGCGCATCGTCATCGAGACGGTTGACTGAGTTGTTTTATGCAGGTCTCTAAGCTCACGCGTGACACGGTCGAGCAATCGTTGACCTTTGTCGGCTTCCTTGTCTTCCACTGTCCTTTAAAAGCGGATGCTGTCGATACTCTGAAGATGCTCGCTGACTCTTCGCACCGTGTACGTGGTAGTTCGAACCATTGGCGCGAAAATTGTTGCTGACCTACGTTTAGTGTGTCATGATCACGGGAGATAACCCTCTTACAGCTGTACATGTCGCTCGCGAAGTCGAGATCGTCGATCGTGACGTTCTCATTTTAGACTTGAAGGAAAACGCCGCACATGAAGCTGGTGAGTATGCTTAATTGAGCTGTGGCACGACCGTGTATGCTAAGCTTTTCCGACAGATTTGGTTTGGAGGACAGTGGAAGAAGACAAGATCATTCCCGTCAATCCGGCAGATCCTATAGACCCGTCGCTTCTCGAAAATTACGACATCTGCATGACTGGTGCTGCCTTGAAGCAGTTTGAAGGAAAACCGAGCTGGCTGGATCTGGTACAGCACACTTGGGTTTACGCTCGTGTATCGCCTTCGCAGAAGGAGTACATTCTGACAACACTCAAGACGCTTGGATACACGACTTTGATGGCCGGCGACGGAACGAACGACGTGGGAGCTCTGAAGCAGGCTCACATTGGTGTTGCCCTCCTTGACGGAACCCCGGAAGACTTGCAGAAAATAGCCGAGCACCAGAAGAATGAACGGATCAAGAAGGTGTACGAAAGTCAGCTCAACATTTCAGCTCGCTTCGGACAACCACCGCCTCCCGTTCCTCCGGCCATCGCCCACTTGTATCCCAACGTCGTTGAGGCGCAGCAGAAAGCCGCGGCGGACTTGCAGGTTGCCCGAAAGAAGAATCCCATGGAGAAGGTGCTTGCATCTTGCCAGTGTTATCGCGTTGCATTACTGACGTCGCTCTCAGTTCGATCTTACGTCTATTACTGACAAACTGGCTAATCTGGAAGACGAGGACGAAGTCCCGAAGATCAAGCTCGGAGACGCTTCGTGTGCTGCACCTTTCACATCGAAACTGTCCAACGTGTCTGCTAGTATGTGTTCAACTCATCTTGCTTCGAAATCGTGTCGCTCATCACTTCCTCAATTATGTAGTCTCGCACATCATCCGTCAAGGCCGTTGTACTCTGGTGGCGACTATCCAGATGTACAAAATTCTTGCTTTGAACTGTCTCATCACCGCGTATAGCCTCAGTGTACAATACCTGGACGGGATCAAGTTCGGCGACTACCAAGTGACTATCACTGGTATGCTTATGTCGGTGTGCTTCCTGTGTATTTCGCGAGCCAAGGTAAAGGCAGCCCGATATAGTCCCATAGTTGGCAGTCACTGATTTCTTCTGGCAGCCCGTGGAGAAGCTTTCAAGAGAGCGGCCGCTGGGGAACATTTTCAATCTCTACGTTTTGCTGTCAGTTTTACTGCAATTCGCGCTGCATATCGTCTCTTTGCTCTATATCACCCAGCTATCGCATCAATACGAAAAGTACGCCGGCGTCACGGGCTCTCCATGCTTTTGATCGTTACTGACATCGTATCAGGCAAGACGTGATTGACCTGGAAGCCAAGTTCGAACCAAATCTTCTGAACACGGCCATTTACCTCCTCGGCTTGTCTCAACAGGTATCAACTTTCGCAATCAACTTCCAGGTATGTCAGATGAGACGCCCTGATATTGGATTTTTAATAATTCACGGACTGGTATAGGGACGACCTTTCCGTGAGGGTATTAGAGAGAACTCCGCACTGTGGTGGGGATTAGTCGGCGCAAGCGCAGTAGCATTCTCCGGCGCGACAGACTTTTTCCCTGAACTGAACAGGTGGCTGCAAATAGTAGTGATGGAGGACCTGGTATGTCATAAATATCTCGCAAGTCTTTACTGTGATATTGACCGCAGCACTGTAGTTCAAATTGAAGTTAACGGCAACAATGGCCATTGATTTTCTTGGATGCTGGGTCGTTGAAGTTTCCTGCAAATACCTCTTTGCTGAACTGGAACCAAAGAAAATGGTAACGGCAGGAAGACATAGGAGAGAGCAGCGTCGATTAGTCGAAGCTTCTAAGACTGAGTAGTTTGGTAGCAGTGTATAAAGGGTCGTCCGCCTTAACATCAGAGGTGTATAATGAACTTCGGTGTGGCATGCTTGAGCTTCGAACGCTCAATGCTCCTTCGATCATTAGCAAAAGTTCAGTAAGCTGGAGATCGTTGCATACTTTTATGAGTTCATATCTGCTGATGGAGAGGCACGATAACCAGGAGGGTGATCAGACCCACGTATACCAACTTGTTTGCAAGGGCCGATGAACAACATAACAACTCCCTGCATGAATGTCATTGCAGACAGCTTAAGGACTCCAGGATTTTTTTTCGCTGGCCTCTGTATAGAAGCGAAATTCTGAAGGTTTGTTCTGAGTGCAGGAACGGAATGTACTGTAGCTGTGAACTCGAAGACGTGGCATCTGAAAGCCCTGCTTCTGGACTACAAGAAAATATCTGAATCATGTGACTTTATCTCAGAGTGATGGAGCTATATTGCAATGTCTGCAGAAACCACACTTGGGCGGGTTTGTTGCTGGCATGGTAGCCAACATCAGTGAAATTGTACAGCCTCCCTAGTTTATAGCTACCTGTAGTAAATGTTAATCAGTTGCTCTACACACACTGAGAGTGAGATATCATGTTACATCTGTCTTGTTATTTTTCATTTCTAATAGCCAGATATCTGGGGCTCCTCTCTCAACTTTGCTTCTTTCATGACATCATGCAATTTGATAGGCTGATCTTCAATCAAATAATATATCCTACACATAGTTTGACACCCGATCTCATGAGTGTTATTCTATTACCCAAAGTGTACTATGCAATTTCTTATTCACATATTTCTACAGAGAATGCTGTCACAGATACAGTGTAGGACGGGTCCTTGGCACAACACTTTGACTTCCGCAATTTATAGTGTTGTGTCCCAGCCTTGCCTTGGATCTAGTACCTAAGTCTATGTGGAATCTTAGTAGAATTCATACCTGATACTCCATTTTGAGGCCAAACACACCGAAACCGAATGGATGCATTTTCGATTCAAGAGCCCACTGGTCACATTTCCTGGTTCCCTGGCACAGTGTGATTGTAACCTTAATGGAACAAAAAAGGCAGATTTGTCACAGAATTGTAACACAAGATCATCACGCTCCCACCTATGATTGTGCTTCGATTGTACTCAATGTCACGCTCAGCCATCCTCCCCACTCAAGAAAAGCAGTAGAAAAGGCTCATGTCATTGGACGACCCAATCGTTGTACGAGATATTTGCTATAACGTCCTACTTGCATCACATAGCTTCACAATTGCATTATCTGAACCCTGTCCTGAATAAACAGCTCTAATCAAACTTGAAGTGGCCGAAAAAGCGCATTTTTTGACCTTCATCTTCAGTCAATATTGCTGTCCCTCCCCTAGTCTCTTCATAGAACCAGAGAAAATATGTGCATAGACTATTAGCACATACCTAGATACTTTCTACAGCACAAACCACAGAGGGACACGAGATTTGAGCTCTTGCGCCAAGGACCGATGCTGTGCCAAGGACCCGTCCTACACTGTAGGTGTAGAACTCCAAGATGAAGACGCAAGGCTTACAGAATACTGTGGGACCACAGCATCCTGTAGTAGAATTACTGTATGTACAGCTATGGGACACTCTGAAGGTGAGATATCACATTGCATCACAGTTGTGCTGCTGTCCTTCATTTTCTTACACCCATATAATTAAGGATATTCTCTCAATTTTGCTTGTTTCATGATCCCACTGGCATGCAATCCCATGGTATGGTCTTCAATCAAATAATGTGACCAGTACTTCTTTTTATGCCCTTTGTGAAGTGTATTGTCGGCACCATTGATGGATTTTCTGATTGTTCATTCACAATTTACAGAGCTGCGTTGAGCCAGATATACATAACCACTCTAAACAAGCTGGAATGGTGGATCAAAACCTCAGAACAATATGGATCATTGGACACAGTCTGGGCTATCCAGAACACCTGCTACCATCTGAAGAAAATGAAGATGAAAGCTGTTGTAGAGATAGAAAAAGCTGCTCTGCCTCTTGCTTGTGGAGGGGCCAGATCAGGATGGCTGCCAAAATGCAACAGTTTGGCTGGAGACCAGAAAAAAATGACATGGGCAGATTTAGATGCAATGAAAACAAACTGATAATGGGAGGGTGCAGAGACTCTGAGATGTGTCAAGAAAATGCACAGATATGAGTGTGTACAGTAACTCGTTCGAATGTTTGGTGCTTGGCTGTTGTTGGCCAAATATCTCTCTCGAGATCAAAAATAGGTGTGATGTCAAACAAAATTCCATGTGAGAGCCTTGTGCCATGGCTATCAGAATATGCACATGTCATGTCACCTGCTTTTGTTGTCATTGGGATATGCATTTTCTTCTGTCCAATCTCACTTGAACAGTTTTGTTGCCTTGTAGCACACAGTGATCATGTTGTAAGTCTATGTTGTGGTGCCATTGTGTTTTGAGAAACATGTGACTGCTACAAGGCACTTTGAAGATCACATATTAGGCATTCTTGTGTATGCAATCTGGCTGGAACTGGAAAACTTAAAGGGCTCTTTCTTGTTTGTCAACTAGCTGTATTTGTATTTCTTGCATCTGGGCAGTCACTAGCTTGGAGAGCTCAGCAAAACGTAATTCACACTCCTTTGTTTTCTCTCTTTCAAAATAACACAATTGTGAGCTGGTCAAACCATTTTTACTCTATCCATTTATCATATTACTCTGTGTACCCCCTCCTGCTCCTTGCTAAAGTGTCTCCAGAGAGACCACAAGCGCTGATCAGGTCACTGAAACTGTACCAAACATAAAGGGCAAGATCATGTCCAGTCAGAACACCAGTTGTTACTTTGGACACACCTGTACAGATGCTGCAATGAGACGGAAATAGCTAGTCTCCCTCAGGGATTTCAGAAGGCCAGATAAAAATGGATTACAGATGCATGTAGCTGACCTCTAAAAATCAAAAATCAAAAGTGTTTAATGTAGACAAGACTCAGATAAACATCAAAGGGTCTCATAAGAGCAACAATCAACAGATTCTGGGTACAGTAGGGCCAACTGGAACAGAGAAATAGTGAACTTGGAGATTCTGAAGAAGATTCTTGAGTAAACATGTGTCTATGCCAAAGTCAGAGACCAGATATGCCACTCACATCAAGGGCATCACATATGTGGACCTCTGAGTAACAACTTTGAGCACTAAGTATGCCACACTCTGGAGCTCTGAGGTAGACATTCTCAGAATGATGCTTGGCTGAAGGCTAGATTTCTATGTAAGCAGTTTGGAAATGGTCTGATAAGCACAAAATATTGATCATGAAGAAAAGAGCATGCAGAAGATTGAGAATTATGTTTTCTCTCATCTCAAAAGGTCAACCATGATCCAGATGCAAGAAATACAAATACAGCTAGTTTACAAACAAGAAAGAGCCCTTTAAGTTTTCCAGCCAGATTGCATACACAAGAATGCCTAATAGAGTGTATTCGCAGCGGGGAGCGCCCTAGAATCGGGGCGAAATCTACCGCCAAATCGCGCTCTTGGAGCCTAAAATCTTCGAAGCGCGCGGGTTGCGAATACACTCTAATATGTGATCTTCAAAGTGCCTTGTAGCAGTCACATGT
>RWJN01000117.1:0-77887 GCA_004332605.1 Steccherinum ochraceum | reverse complement strand
GCTTGGATTTTATAGTCCACAGAGACCCACTACCCAAGGTAGCGGGAATAATTTAAAAGTACCAGCGTTTATGCCTCGACAAGACTCGGGTGAGGCCAATGGCTACAGTTTTTCATGACCGTCTCTCAGACGAACTTGCTACTCTCATGCGCTACAATGTACTCGAATCTCTCTTTGCAAGACTTCAGTGTACGGAAGGACTGCCGAGGGAGCCCGTCACGGAATCTATCCCGGGCCACACATCCCGTTCCAAAGTCATTCTGTACAATTTCGCAAACAGCTGACCTCCTTCCATCGCCCCCATGGATTGAATCATGATGTACTTTACTTGCATATAAGCTGAACGCCTACATTTTTCTGGCCCCGTTTGCGCTTTGAACTCGGAAGCGGAAGACATGGCCAGCACAATCACGAAGCTAGAGGTACGTTTACTACTGTTTACTCATTGGAGTGCTTTACAGTGCTTCTTGTTCTCTTGGTCGATTGCTGATGATTTCTTGGTCAGGTATTCCGATTACCGCCGCGTTGGCTGTTCGTACGTGTCGAAACCAACGACGGACTGGTTGGATGGGGCGAGGCAACGCTAGAGGGGCACACGGAAACTGTTGAAGGAGCTCTTGACGCACTCAGAGATCAGTTCATCGGGTGGGACGCTGACAAGATTCAGGACATTTGGCAGCATGGGTATAGATCGAAGTTCTACCGAGGAGGACCAGTCTTGATGGTATGCTCAGTCCTTTGGTACTGCCTGCCACATCTAATTGCTGGATTTAGTCGGCTTTATCTGGCCTTGACATTGCGCTGTGGGACATCAAGGGCAAAAAGCTCGGTGTACCTATTTGGCAGCTGCTCGGTGGAAAGGTCAGGGATCGCGTCAAAGTTTATGGTTGGATCGGAGGCGACACCCCTGCAGATGTCGTACGAGGAGCGACTGCTCGCAAGGAACAAGGATTCACTGCAGTCAAGATGAACGGAACAGGTTACTCAACGTCACCTTGTGCGTCTGCTTTCTGTGGCACTGACTGCTTTTATTGCAGGGTCCATCGACTGGATAGACTCCCCGAGCAGTCTTGAGGACACTGTGCAAAGAGTGAAAGATGTCAGAACTCTAGGTCTCGACGTTGGCATAGACTTCCATGGTCGAGTGCATAAAGGAATGGCGAAGCAACTTGCTCGATTACTGGAACCACTTCAACCTCTATTTATCGAAGGTAAGCCCTCATCTTCTCCACTCACGTAACGGTCAGCATTGACGGTACTTGTGTAGAGCCTCTTCTTCCCACTCAACCGGAAGAAATAGCAGACTTGGCGCGTTTCGTATCGACGCCCATCGCTCTTGGTGAACGTCTCTACACAAGGCACGACTACCGGCCTTACCTTGAAAGCCGTGCCATCGATATTGCCCAGCCGGACGTGAGTGTTGAGCGCTAAGGTCTCCCTTCCCAGACGCGACGCCTTACGACGAATATCTCGGTACACTCATAGGTTGCACACTGTGGCGGCATCAGTGAACTGCACAGACTGGCATCATATACTGAGACATATGATGTCGCGCTGGCTCCACATTGTCCTATAGGTCCTATAGGGCTCGCCGCCTGCATCCAAATTGATCTCACGGCGCCAAACTGTACGTGTCTTTCTGACGGTGCCATTGTAAAACCTGCTGATCTATCTCAGTCGTAATTCAAGAGATGAGTTGTCAGGTACTTATCTGTCTTTGGCTTACACCGCTGGGCCCCTGATCGCTCGGTCGAACGCAGATCCACTACAACAAAGGTGCTGACCTCTTCACCTACCTCAAAGATGCTTCGGTATTCGCCATTCATGACGGATACGTCGCTGCATTGACCGGTACGTTATCGACGTGTACTTGGTCTTCTGATACATCTATGACGTGATTGTATCGTGAACAGGACCGGGTCTCGGCATTGAAATCAACGAAGAACTAGTACGAACAACAGCCGCAGCCTACAAAGACGAGAAAGCATGGAGAAACGAGATATTCCACGGACCGGATGGGGCGTTCAGAGAATGGTGAAAGGGGGCCTCGGTAACCAAACAAGAGACAGAATAGAGGAGAGTACTGATGTAGCTACAGATGGTCTGAATATATATGTACAAGTAACGTTACTGCTTACTTCCTGTCAGTAAGGATGATGTCAATGGAAGCTGTCCGTGAACACTCATGACCCCGTTCCAATCCCATGAGAGTTCCAAGAAGGAGAATCGGGTCCATGAAGAGACCTCTGGGGTAGTGTGCGCGCATCCGGATAGCAGGCAGGATTTGCCACGAGCCGTTCGTAAATCTC
Source organism: Steccherinum ochraceum (assembly GCA_004332605.1). Lineage (NCBI taxonomy): Eukaryota > Fungi > Basidiomycota > Agaricomycetes > Polyporales > Steccherinaceae > Steccherinum > Steccherinum ochraceum. Next base: position 75,578 of record RWJN01000117.1, on the reverse strand, counting down.
TTCTAACGTTTGGCCGAACACGAGGCGATGGGTATCGCGGGCTTTAACAGCCCATTCCTTCGCGCTCTCGAAATCAGATGAAGCAGCGCACAGGTGGAACCCGAAGAAATAAAAGGCCGAATCATACGCCACCAAGCCTTCTTGCGCCACCAGCTTCAGCCCTTCTCGCACCTGAACATGACGGCTGAGTAACACCGAAGCTGCACTTCATATCTCCCCACTCACCTCGAGAAAGCCTTCATCCACGTCCTTGGCCTTCCCGTCGAAGTGTTTGTCGAGAATCTCTCGTATTCTCCGCCGCCGCTGGTCACTTGCCGCCGACTTGTCTCCGGTGAGGATACACGATTCGCATTTACACTTGAACCAATACTTGTCCATCAGCACTTTCTGCCTCTCCTCCTTAGGCAGCAGCACGTCGATGTACGCCCTACACAGCTCCTCGCCCTTCTTGATATCCCGCGTCGCCCTCTGCTCGATCTGCTGCACCCAGTCAATCCACGACCCGTTCACGTTCGGTGTACAAGAGTGGTTGATCCTGGCGCTGATCACGAACACCCCCTCCCGGTCCGCCACTCGTCCACTACAGCAATCCGTGCCGCATGGGATCCCGTTTGTGGCAAAGATCCCCAGCTCCTTCGACATCTCATCCGACACGTCATGGCAATTGCACATGTCGTAGTACATCCGCTTGTACTCGGAGTTACAAGCGTGGAGCCCTCCCATGACTGCGTTCTGGTCGCGCACTAATGGCAGGGTGAAGATTGGACTTTCGGATAGGATGATTTCGCCTTTAGTCAGGTCTCGGGCGGCAGATACAGCAGCACCCTTCAGATGAATAGGCTTGACCTTGAACTTGGTGTACCCTGAAAACGGATGGAGTCGTTAATTTCATACTCGAGCACTCACGTGCGAGTCTGAGAAGGATGGGTGGTGCGTACATTCTGCCTTGTTTGGCATCAATTGCTTCATACAATCCTGCATGGTCGTGAAGGAGCGCGTTCGTCAAACTAGAATCTGGCTGGGCGAGGCGACGCGGGAGTATATATGCTGCTGCCTGTAGGAGGGACACGAGGATGGGGCATTGAAGTTCGAGGAAGACTCTGGAAACGTGCAGCGGGCACAGAGAGTGTTCTGAACGCTGAAAATCAATGCACACCCCGAACGGTATGTTCCAGGGTCGGCCCGGTAAGCAGCATCCTCGCCTTTCTATTAGAATTGGCCTCGACTAACCTCTTATGTTATGATCCTGGGACAAAACGAGCCGCATAAAGCAATTGAGAGCGCGCAGCTAGCATCTTACCGAGGCAGCACATCAACGCAGCACCGGAGTGACGCAACGTGCGATGAGCTTCACTCGGTGAGGACGGACGTCCATGCGTCCTGGAATGTGAAGAGCAAGAGAAGAGTCTGCCAGTGTATGGCTGGCCAGTGTGGATGATGGTGGTGTGATCAAAAGCCCCTCGATCATTTTCAAATTGGTCCTGCCGATCCTTCACAGCAAATATACCTCGAGGCCACAGTACGGCTACAGCCTTCGCGGGAGGCAGAGCCGAAGTCACAAATACACCGCAAGACTAGAGTAGAGTGTTGAGAGCTCGCTAGTATCTATCATTCAACACTCGATGGCGGACATCCTGCGTATATGTAGGACAATCATAACTCTACAGAGACACGATCAATCTGGTCCACATAGCGTTGCTTTGGGCAGCCTTCCCACTGACTCATGTGCGCGTGGGTTCGCCCAATACAACTTGAACATCCTCGCGATATCGCTGTCTGGACCCGAAGTACAGCATGAAATCTCCCATGACCGTTTGATCCACGCTTTAGCATTGGAAAAATCAGACACCTTACGGAACAAAAGTAAGCGTTGATGTAGGATTTCTGTGAAACAGTTACGCACCATAACGCAGAACTGGAATGCATCATAATAGAAAGAGGTCTCGTAATGAATGAGCTTCTCTTCCTTCAAAAGGCGAAGCGCGATCTTGATCTTCATAGCGGATGAACAATCAGTTTACTAACTCGATTTCAGTTCGGCGAACTCTCACCTTGCGCATTCCTAGTGTGGGCTCCTTACCACACCCCGCAACCTCTTCAAAGAGGCGAGCAATGGTGGAGCGTCTCTCGTCGCTGGCTCGAGACTCTTCATCGTCAAGTTCGCATACCTCGCATCTACACTCAAAGTTCCGCTCCTCCAAAATTTCTTCTCGGCGCTGGTCCCGCGTGCCAAGGACATCACAATAATTGAAACACAGCTCCTCTCCTTCCTCCACATCGCGGAGTGTGCGGAAGAGCATCGCGTGCAATGTTGGATCCCAGCACTTGCTCACGTTTGGCGAGCACGATGAGTTGAAGCGTGAAGCAAGCAGGAAAATAGCCTCCTGTTCCCGCGCAGGGTCGCTGTGGGGGAGATAGATCGCATTGGATTCAAATATGCCGATGGCTGGGAGAAGGCGGTCTCGGAACGAATTGGACAGGGAAAAGAAAGTGCGTTGCTCCTCCCTAGAGCACTGCGATAACGCGACAAGGATAGAGGAATTCGATGGGTCCGACGGGAGGACAAGGAAGGGTCGCTCAGCCAGGAGTAATTCTCCCCGTTTGATGGGCCGTGCAGCCACCAGACCCTTGCCCTTGTGCTCGATTTCTTGCACACAAATGGCCTCCTCATCGGACTCCTCGATGTCGTTCACGGAGGTGGTGGAGTGCATGGATGGCTGTGAGCTCTTCGCGCTGGGGATAGAGCCGTAGTCCATGGTGGTCGAGGGGAAGAAAGGACCTTGCAGTGCGCGTGTGCTACGTGGAATTGAAACGCGATAGAGGGAAATGAAATGAATGAGGAAATCCGTATTCCATGCACGTGCGGAACCACTCACCTTCGCTATCCATTCCGTGCCCGCTGCCCTTTGTCGTCGACTAAGCCACAGACGGAAGACAGACCGTGGAAGTGAAGGCAAATCGGCCCCTCTGTACCATAGCGGTAAAAGGATTCGCTCTTTGGCCATCCAGATATCAGCGGGAGGACCAGAATCGCGCGACATCTTGCGAGAACGGATCGGGGGTAATAGAGTGGAAGACATGTTGGCTGTCAGTGCTTGGAAGAAGTACCCTTGTTCGCTTGGATTCTGGAGGGAGCACAGAAAAGGGACCCGCGGTGAAAGAGACCGCAGTGTGTATCATTTTGCGGACACAGACTGATGGGAAGCCACAAAAAGCGAAGTATCGTGAAGAGATGACGGTAACATTAGCTGGAGAAGGTCTGGAGAAGGTGCTGCCCAAGTGCTGTCCTGTTCAGAGAGCGTGGTAGATCGTAGCGAGAGTTGTAGCTATCAGTTTTATGCCCGATAACTACATTTCAAGGACTTGTAATACGTGCAGCAAATAGAGTGGGTTAATTGCTAAGCGACAAATGCCACAGTTACTGGTGAGCGCGGCGTTGGGCCACTCTCAACGGCCTACACCTACAAACACCCATAACCTCGGAAATCTTGCCCTTGTAAAAGCAGAAGATCACTATGGCGGATGCAGGCAAGAAGGCTCATGGAGGACTATGCCATACATGTCTGACTTATGGCTCCTCACCGCAGGTTTCTTCAAAGGGACGTCGGCAGACCAGGATCGAAGGTTTTCTGACAAGGAGTTGAAACTTCTCAAGAGTATGAAATTTCCTCCTGAGTTTGATAAGAAGGTACGCAAATGTCACGTCGCTGGTATGGAAAGCTTCTTATCATTCCGCTACAGGTTGACATGCGCAAGGTGAACTTACAGGTCATCCGACCGTGGGTTGTCAAAAAGGTCGTCGAGCTCGTTGGCTTTGAGGATGAAGTCGTTGTCGAATACGCTATGGGTCTTCTGGAGGATGACTCCCAACCTGTAAGTGCACTCTGTCTCACGTTGTGCACCTTCACCAACCGAGATGTTCGTAGACTCCTGACCCTAGGAAGATGCAAATCAACCTAACAGGATTCTTGACAACTCACACCCCTACATTCATGGCAGCCCTGTGGAATCTCTTACTTGAAGCTCAAGAAAGCCCGGCCGGAGTGCCCAAGACCTTCGTCGAGCAGAAGAAAGAGGAGATGCGGCAAGCAAGAGCTGGCGATACCCGTGCCTTCGAGGAGCGGGATAGACGTGCAAGACTCGATGAGATCCGAGCAAGTGAGCGCGAATCCCGCCAAGGTGGTCGGGGTAGAGGTAGAGGACGCGGTAGAGGTGGACGTGGAGGCTTCGATGATGATAGAGGTGGTCGCCCTCGTGACGGTGGTTGGGGCGGACGAGGAGGTGGGGTGCGTATTTTTCTTTTCAGGTCTAGTTCGAATTCTTTCCTGATCGTACAGTCCTCGCAGAGACCGGGTTTCAGGAGAAGCCCATCACCCCGCCGACCTTCACCTCCCCGCCGTCGTCGCCCCTCGCCTTCTCCCGACATGAGCACACGTAGCTCTAGATCGCGCACACCACCCGCACGCCGTCACCGCTCACGCTCCCCTCGTTCTGTTTCGCCTCCTCCTCGCCGTTCTAGACTTCCCGGGTCACGTTCTCCCCGCCGACGTTCACCATCTCGTTCACCCGGTCCGGCAAGTCGAAGACGTCCACGTTCGCGCTCATTCTCACCAAGACGAAGGAGCCGAAGTCCACCTCCTCGCCGTCGCAGAATGTCGTACTCCCGGTCTTCTTCTCGCTCCCCTTCTCGGCGTGGGTACGGCCGACGTGGAAGTCCTAGTCGAAGTCGCACACCTCCTCGCAGACGGAGAAGGCGAAGCCCTAGTTTCAGCAGGAGTAGGACGCCGCCCAGGCGCCGAGGTGATGGAATCAGGAGTCGAGGTGGCAAAAGAAGAAGTAGGTCGAGGAGTTCTAGTCGAACCCTTGACGACGATTCTTCTCGTCGACCCGTGCCTCCCGTCGTTTCTAAAGACACTGAAATGGAAGTGGATGAGAAAGGCAAAGGACCTGAGCTCAAAATCAAAGGGCAAGCTGAAGCTGAGAGGCGCAAAAACAAGGAGGACGAGCAGGATGACGACGTGAGTGCACTATTCCTCTACTGATCCAACCACTCACCCTTTCATGATAGCCAATGCCAGACCATGACGAGCTCGAGAAGCGCGAAAGTGAGCTGAAGGAGCGCGCGCTACGCAATAAAGTGGTCAGGACGAGAAAATCCAGCACCAATCCTACCCCGGGCAGCTCTCAGTGAACGTGTTTCGCCTGATTGGGGCAAGTAAATGCTTTTGCTTTCTTTCCATGCTTGTTCAGTCGATTCTTCGCTCAGTGCTCTCGTTTCCTACAGCTAGTAATCTCGTCCCTCCTGTATGTCCAATGCAAGCACGCGTAAAATCTTGCTCCACGTGCTACGTTGATACATATTGAGCTCTCCATGTCTCTCCCTCCCTTGTCGTAGCGTGATTCTAATGTTATCTGCTTTCTAGCGTCTGGATGTTTGGTGTGTCCCACTGCATGCAGCCGTGACTGTTTCACTTTCCCATACATAAGTGTACATGTCGGGTGTTGGGCCTCCTCATTCGTAGCGCTGACCTGCGTCTATGATGTGCAACAGTGCATCTTCTGCGAAAAGTTCGACATGCATGCTTACCTTGAATCGAATATACGCAGCAACGAGAACATCTACCATCCGAGGTCGGTGGAAGGGCGAATTGCAAAACACAGTGCAGACCCCAACCGTCATGATGGCCGAGCAAAATATATGATGTACGCCCTACGATCCCAAGTCTACTCTAGCTGAACATCGCAATCCAGGAGGCAACGTTTCGCTTCAAGGCTTGGTGGAGGTACGTGCTTATACTGCATAGGAGCATTGCTGACAATCTGTACTACAGGGGGAGGATACGGTCCTGTGGCATTCTATCACTACGTTATGCTAAACGGAGCGTCTCGTTGTCTTCAAAATTCTCCCTCTCCAAGAAGATCGAATGTCATGCCTTGGTAGATCTCCGTCTCATCCTCTTGCATCACTTGCAGCATGGCAGTGTGGAAGTCAAAATCAGCGCCGCCGAGGATGTCCGCGAATCTCTCGGGTACTACGGCGAGGCAGACTTTTAGGGGATGTAGAATTTGTTCTACGGTCTCCAAGATCTTCTTGACGATGTCGAGCACATCCGCATCTTGTTCCTCCAGGACTTCCACAGTCATCTTGATGTCGACACTTCGCAAAGTGCGACAGCGATTGTTGCGAAAATCTGTTTCGAGTACTTGGGCAGTAGATCTACAGCCTGCGGCACAGCCCCGCACGCGAAGACGGAGGTCCTGCAGCGACGGGCAGGCGAAGATGTTGCGGAGGTAACGGGGGGCCTCCCCTGTCGGTTCCACTGGACTGTCCAGATCGACGACCTTCAATTTGGGCGCGCGTTTTCCGGAGAGGAGCCAAGAACACAGCACATTTGCAATGTGGGGTTCGGTGCAGGAAAGCTTGAAGACTTCTAAGTCGAGCTTTCCGGTGCAGGTAGATCCTGCTGCTACATCGGAGGGAGACTCTATCCTGCAGCCTCTGATCTCCAATGAGCGCAACTTCGTGCAAGATTCAATGAACCTCGCGAGGTTGGGGAAGTTATCGAATCTGATCTTGCGGAGGGTGAGGGAGGTGATGGTCACCGCTTGGCTGGGGAAGACGTCGACCAGGGATACCCTGGCAAAGCTGAAGGACAACTCCACCACTAGCTCATCCACCTTCGTCATAACTCTTGCCGCCCTCGTCGCTTCTCCCATCTCATCCGGAAAGACTAGCTGGATATGCAACCGTCTCACGAATGAGGCGCAATCCTCCTTGGGCAAGATACCTTGACTCTTGCCAGCCGACTGGGAGGCGAGTGTTACGTCTCGGAAATGGATGCGGGCGATCAACCTGTACCAGGCCCTGCAGACCGCGAGACAAGCCAAGAGGCTCTTCGGGTCTTGAACGACTTCCATCGTCATAGACACGAGCTCTAGAGGAAAAGGTCCGCGGGACTGGTCAAAGGTCCAAGTGGTGGCTTGCCACTGGATGACCACGTCGGGCTTGTAAGAGAATTGTTCGGATGGAATGAGGGCAATGTTGGAGGGTGGGGAAAGGTGTGTAATTTCGTCGTTGGCCATGCTGAGAGGTGTGGCTGATAAGTGCTTGGACCGTGTAGACAATGAGGAGGAGATGAGTGAAGTATGAGGTGCTGTTGGCCAACGCAGGAAACTAAGCTGTCTTGCTTGTCTACAGACCAGGTCAATCTACTTCTACGCGCTCAAAAGGACACACGACTTACCTTTCGTGTTGCAGCACGAATACGAAGTGTTTTGGAGCTTTCCTGAGTCTATGTGGACGAGGTATGTTGCAGGAGAGCGAGGAAGGCCAATGCAGACTGATGCAGCGCGTTAATACTCGAGCGCCTAAGACGCGACGATGTTCCCACGCGCCTCGTGATTGCTTCGTGATCAGTCCGCTGGACAGTGGACTACAGAGCTACTCCAAGGTTCAAGCTGTAATCCAAGTCGTCCGACAACTTCAGCATTACTGACTGAGCTGATTGTTGGACGATTTGTCACGCTCGAGCACCATGTTAGTACTCGGACGGCACTCGTAGGACAATCGTGGACAAGTGTCGTACTGTCATTTCGAGAGGTCGTGCTAATGGTATACGTGAACAATAGTACAGCAAGGTATCAATACAAATCCGGACAGCAAGGACGAAGAACAAGAGCAAACAATGACGAAAAGTAAGCCACATCAATCTCCGTCGCCCAATATCTTCTCATCCCAGGATATTTGCATAGTCCCCAAAACCAGCTCCCCGAACTCTTCACCAATTTCGGGAGGATCCTCTGCCATCGACAGCACTTCCTTGCCCTTCACTGACGCCGAGTTCCGCTTCTCCGTCTCGTGCTCGCTCGCAGCGTGAGATTCTCGCTTGAGCTTGGCTCGCAGTTTTCGCTCTTGCGAAGGCATGGCCAGAAGAACGGTGACTTGCAAACCCTCGACCGGTTTCAGAGGTTCCGGATGGACTTCATTCCGCGGTCTCCGCAATGGGCGTATTCCAAGTTCGTTCATCAAAGCAATAACGTAGACGTTGTCCCTGAAAGAGTCCCATCTGCGTCTGAAGAACCCTACCCGTGGTGTGTTGGCCGCTGCTCCTGCTGTCGCTGGAGTCCGCTGGACCATCGGAGTAGGTACGATCGGCATCGGTCGTGGTGTCGGCGGGACTGCAGCGGGGCTGAGTCTGGACGTAGTCGGAGAACGATGGAAGTTGGTCGGAGGATGAATGGTAAGGATACCTCCCGCTCTCGAAGGGAAATATCCCAGACCACTGTGTACGGGACGCACAGCAGCATACGGAAAAGCTGCAGTGGGCTGTCGAGAAAGAGGGGAATGAGGGACTGCTTCCTCTTCTGCCTTTTCGCGAATGTATGTCGCAGCGAGAGGCTAGAATAAATGAAGGTCGTTAGCAACGACGTGACTGGACACAAGTCGAAGTTGCAAGTAAGCAAGGCGGAGGACAAAACAATCACCCGAGATAACGAACCCGAGATAACGATCCGAGCGAGATCGCCATGCAAGCCAAGAGTGATCGACCCCGCATTCCATAATTAAAACATTCCGCGACACAGCATGTCGTGTGCGGGGTTGGACATCGGAGCCTTGTAGCCAGAAAACGAGAGGACTTTCATCTACAGAGCTATTGCAATCGAAAGCCTCCTCGATGCTATGCAAACGTGCATCAAAGGGCTACAGCAGCCGAGTGCATAGACGTCCAAGTCCTGCTGAAACTTGAACCACTTTATTGCCCCGAAACCGACCAAACAGTCCACTCCAGAGTCAGAATGCTTACCTGCACCATATCCCACTTCTCCCCTGCCGCACCCTTCTCGTCCATCTCTGGCCATGCATCCCATATCTCCGGCTTTGCAGCCTGGCGCCTCGACCCCGGACTTGAAGCAGGGTCGCTCAGTCCGAGATTCCGTCTCAATACCAAAGCAGCCCTGCGTGTGCCTAATCCACATCCCAGGAAGAACAGGAAAAGCGCTATGAACGCGATGAGGAAGCTGAACGGGATAGATGAGCCCGGAGTCAAAGCGTTGCCTGTGTTCGGAGGTGGGGAGCTTGTGCTGCTGGGTTGACCGGTGCTCGTCGAGCTAGATGCTGAGGAGGACTGAGACTGCAAGGCCATGATGACAGCTCATAGAGAAGAGTGTGAGGAGAGCGAGCTTGAGGGCGACAGCAGATAGATATGTAGGTGGGAAGCGACCGACTGTCGGCTGGAAGATGGTCGTCCGGGGAGACGCTGCGCCGCCTTTGGGCTGGAGAAACAGATGAGATGTGAGTGGTTCCCCTTGTCTGTCTCAAGGATCCCACTCCGGCTGCGGAAGGGTTGCCAACTTCCCACTCGACGGGGTCTGTCCAAGGTGTTCAACTCATGCCCATCAAATATTGCGCACAAATAGCACAAGGTCACACGAGTATTCTTGACGCCTGGGATGCAAATCGACTGGATATATTTGGTGGAGTATGTTCGTCGCGTGCTGGTATACAAAAACTCTATCGCATCCTGTGACAGTACAACGTACTTCGTAGGAATTCACTGAAGAAAAGGACTTGTTCTGATAGCAATAGGGCACGATTCTTCGGAATCTCTGTTCAGCGTCGCTACTTGGCAGCCATGCACGCGCACCAGTACATAACACCCTTCGACTTGACGGCAACCAGATGGAAGCAGACACCTGTCCATCAGCATCGCCCATTGAATACAGTTGCAAGATGTCTCTGTTGCGCGAACCAGAAGGTAGCCTGATGATTCGATACGGAACATACGTATAATGCGACTGAGGGGGCGTATTCCGAACCCTCCACGTGTACCCAATGACCCTCTCTCGTGAGTGACGATCTGGTATACTCGTGGCCATACCCCCATTTAGCGGAGAGAGGTGGTACAAATTTGATAGCCTTCTGTGAAGAGACAACGATAGAGCAAGAGAATCCCGGATTTGCACTGGCCACAGGCCATTCTTCAACTAGCGTCGTGCTATTAGGGAAGATGAAGAGATGTCAGTCTACCAATTGAGACCAACATGACGTCCTTGCTCGATGCAGTCCGGAACGCTAACCCCGCCAACGCCAGCTCCAACAATCTCCAAATTTCCTCGCCAGAACTCGCTCTTCTTGAGGTCATTTTTCACTGCTGCGATCCGCTGCAGATGTCCGACAGTGGGTGTGGGTATGCAGCCGGTCAAATGGTGAACGCGAATAAGCACGGGCTTAGGAAGGGGCTGAGACGGCGCGAGGTGTCTTGAGAGGATCCCGAGGAGCTTGTCTTCGCTCACAGATTCTGCATTGTGAGGGAACGCGTGTGGTCCTCCGAGCATCATGGTGACTTTCGTGAATCTTGGGCTTGCGGCATTGGCGTATAGATCCTGCTGTGGCAGAGCACACGAGTCGAAGACTACGCCCAATGTCCCTGCGTGGTCTTCAAGCTCTGCGTCCAACGCATTGCTACGGGGCCGTGGAACTAGATAGCCGAAGCCCGGCGGATGAATTGGAAAGGATGTCGGAGGGAAGACGATGTTGACAACAGTGACCGAAGATGTCGAGTTCTGGGACGTTGTGGACGTTATGGGTATTGAAGGAGGGACGATATTGTTCAACGCTTTCAGAGATATCGCTGATACGACGTGCGAAGCATCGATGCGTCGTCCAGTGACGGTATCGATCTGGACGAAGTCAGAAGACGAAACACAAAAGTGGACGCTAAGGTACCCACTTTGAAAGTTGTGTCAGAGGCATCTCTGCGTAAGGAAGCAGCTGCATCTCCAGCAATGATTTCAACGTTATGTCTCTTCTCAAGATCTTGTCTGAGGGCGCGTGTGATCGTCTCCATCCCGTCTTGGAAGGAATACACACTGACGCCTTTCATCTTGTCCATCATGTTGCCCATCTCGTACGTCTTGTCGTCCAGATTATTTGATGGACGTAAGGCGTTTTGGACGATCCCTCGAACGATGTTCCCTTTGCCCCGTATCGAAGCGTCCCATAATGAAGGGAATGCTGCGCGGACGCTGAGTTGTCTAGAGTCCGCGGCGTAAATTCCATGCACAAGGGCGCTGCCAAACGTCCGTGCGAATTCTGCGCCGAAGTAAGCGGATAAGAAGGTATCGACTGATTGGTCGGCCACTTCATCTGGAATTGGCCTCGACCTGAGGGTGGCTCTCAAGACTGCGGGAACCAGCGTGCGTGCAAGTGACGAAGACGCCATCGAGGACAAGGTCGTTGGGATCATTGTCAAGCCATGAGTTCCTGGGATGTGAAGATAGCGGTTACGGGCCGCTGGGGAGCTGCGAGGCACTTTCAAAATAGCATTCTCGAGGCCCAAGAGGTTTATCTAACCTTCAGAACATCAGAATGTCGCCATGCGGACAGAACGAGTCCAACGGACGTACCAATTCTAAAACAGACTTGCCGTTTGGACGAAGAGTTCGGGGACCAGCCTCTAACACGATACTGGCCTCTCTCGCAGTGTGATCACGGACTGTAGTACGTTCGCTGCAAACCCATCCACCTAAACGATGCGATTTGTCTACGAGAGTGATGTGAACGGCCGGAAAGCGACGTGAAAGGTGAAATGCGCTGGAAAGTCCTGACAGCCCTCCGCCCAAGACTAATATGCTGGATGGGGGCATAGCGACATTCCGACAGAACAGGAGCTTTGGTCAGTGCTAACAATGCAGATGAGATATAGATGGCTGGCTTTCAACCAAAAATTGAACACCTACAAGATGGTAAGAAGTTCAGGTTGAAGTGTAGAATCGGAGCCATGCAGTGGGTACTCCCTTGTCCGCTCCCGGACCTCTCCGAATTTGCCGGAGGATGCCGGTAGAGGCCGGTAGGCTCGAGCTGTTCTCTAGCGCTCGTTCGGTGTCGGGTTTTGACAATGACAGTACTACTGCATATCACCTTGTGCTACTGCTACCTTCAAACTCTCAAAGTACCAAGGGATGGGCTCTCCTCATCCAAAATGTGTCAATGTCTCGGCTGATTTGTCCCGCGATACTATCTTCCCACTTCCGGACGATGCGTGTACAGTTCAAATTGGCGCTGACACTGCTCTGTTGGACGACACGACCATAGAAGACTCGCGCACCTCGTCCAATGGTTCAGACTTCTTCCGCAGATTTTGCGAACCATCTGCGGCAAGACGCTAGGCGCGGACGTCCTCAAGCATCCTGACAATCTGTTCGCCGAGTGGTCACCGGCATTTTCCAAACTTGTGAGCTTTCATACTGTACAAGACCGAGATCGGATTTAACCTCTGGCTCTCTAAGGTCATTTCAGGACATTTTGCACACTGCATCTACCCTCCGGGGCAACCGTTATTGAAGTGCACAGTGAACAGCAATGCATATAAAGCATTGGACACAGTTGGCTCCCAGACTACGCGTCAAGTCCACAGTGCTTCCAACGGATGTAGATGGAGTCGGATCAGCATACCCAACTTACCATGCAACGTTGAAAGGTGTGCATTTGGCGGTGCCAGATCCCTTGTTAAAGATGCTGCACTGAACTGTCTCTTGTAGATCGGTGCACTCAAAATGACCCAAGCGAATTGTCAATACCTACCCTCGGAAAACTGGTCCCGGTCGACTATGCTCCTCTCATCCGACCCCCCTCTACCCCAAGAGCTCTGTGATATGGTAATTGACTGTACCGCAGAAGATGTCGACATGGATCGTGGCGACATTTCTACCCTCATCAACTGCTCCTTGACCTGCCGTGGGTGGCGCGCTCGGTGCTATCACCACCTAACAAGGAGGCTATGCATCGAGATAGGAGAGTTTTCTTCAACGACGGGAGACCTCAGGAGACGCGTTCAAGCATGTTCTCCGGAGGTCAGGTATCTCTGCATCTATAGCAGGCAGAGAGTCCAGGCACCTGCGGAAGAAGGCGTCGCAAGTCTCGGCACCATTCTCTTACGACTGGCCCCTCCGTTGAAGAACCTGACATCTCTCAGTCTTCGTGGCATGGCTCTCTCGCGTTCGCACCCATTCTTCCCGTCACCGTTGTCTCTCCTACATAACGTCAATCATCTAGTCATTGACTCCTGCGAATGCGAAAATCCATCAGTCGTTTCTCGCCTTGTCAGCGAAATTCCTCACCTCAAGTCTGTCACAATCACTGCAATCCAATGCGCCACAATTACCGTCCATTGTATCTCGTCAACGAGACAGCTTTGTCTGGAGGAGACCACCTTCATCGGTATGGGAACGGAGGTCGTGCACGCGATCATACGTGGCTTGCCTCGACTCCGCGTTACTCGTCTAATCCTGAGGCCTCTTAAGGATGGCTCGTGGGACCTTGTCCGCCCTACCGTTGCCACTCCATGTCTGCAAACGGTCTCGAAAACGTCTCTTGGGGATCCAGACATGAAAGCGGATATGCACAGTACGTAATAGACCATGACTATATCCTCTTCCCGACTCCACCTCATCTGTTTCGAATCTAGGAAGACTTCACAGCAAGACTGACGCGTACACTCCGGACTTTCGCATTGCGGATCGTTTGGATGGAGAGCGCAAACGAGATCTCCGGTTTCTTTTCGACCTACTCTCCGTCCTGGCTCCCTGCTCTGGGACCTTTGTCCTCATAACGGGGTCATCATCATGCAGCGAAACGCTTTCGCGACCCTCCAAGCGAAAAAGTCTCAACAATGAGAAAGGTCTGCACGAGCGGACACACAGTCATGTGTGCTCTAGTTTGCCTGCTTTTAGCGCGACGGCTCCCAGAGTTGGTCCAATTAACGGGCCACTCTGTGTGCGCTCTCACTTGAGCAGGGATTACTTGAGCGGTAATCCCTTCGAAACGCTCTCAGTAGCCCGCTCTCAACGTACGGGGGCTCGGGTGGGAAAGCGGCACAGATCCAGTGTTAGCCAAGACATCCGGAAACTCATGAAACTCATGATTTCGCAGACGATCCCGCACACATCCAGGTTGACAGGTTATCGCCGTAAGAAGTGAGACTACGTTGACTGCTCAAAGTAAAACATTTATTGATTGAGTCCTTCACCGTCAGGTTGTTCGCTCTGGACAGCTGAACCTCGAAAAGGCCCCTTGAGCTAGCTGGACGAGATCCACAAGTCCGCTTGTGCATTTGTACTCCTATCACCAATACCCTGCCCATCTCACCCCATTCATTACTCAAATCGACCTCCAAACGCGCGCCGAACACCCCTCCTACATAGCTCTGTCTCCCTCACTACCCGCGATAGATTTCTCGTCTAAAGTCCAGTTTATAAGCACAACCTCACAGTCCTTCAAACCTCCTCCGCACGCTGAGGGATGCTGGATGACCCGAAGGCGATGTGACATCCTCCAGTCCTTCCATGACGAGTACCTACAAGCTCGTGCGTGACTCCAAGGCTGCAACAACCCGACATGGCGACATGGAACTTGCCTCTCATTATCTCTTTTGCATAATGGCCACCAGGATTAGAAGGAGATGTTCCTACGGTCTCACTCACCCTGCGGAAGTGGTTCAGCCACTGGGCACCCTTTTTGCGAAACGACGCTTCAGGGTAGGAGTTGTGCCCTTTCAAGTTGTGTCGAAAGTATAGCAGACTCAGGCTAATTTGTTGCGTTCCCTCTGCGCAACATGATCCATTACCCTTGAACTTGAAGCATAGACTGAGTACTGAAAGACGGTAGCGGGCTGTGCCGCTTGTCGGCCCTACCACGATTATTACTGTGATATACCTGCAAAGACTAGAGGGAACTTCAAGGGAAGAGACTCGAGAGTCGAGCCGGCCAACGCCACGTGATCGAACAGGCACGTGCTACGCTTCCCATTCGGGATCCCAGCGGCCTTCCCGGCCTTGGTGACGGCTCAGTCAAATTCATGTTTACCTTCAAATTCGTCGACGTCAATTCCGAGTCAGGCTTGACTTCCATTCTCTTCTTTTCCGTCGTTGTGGTCTTCCAACTCTGTCGAAATATCAGTTTTGATGATTTGAGGCAGTACTCGTAGATACTAAGTTGATGATCATTTGATCAGTCTATTCGGTATATAAAGTCATCTACGCTGTATTTACCGTTCCTTATGCGTTTGCATGAGCTCTGTACAAACGCAGTCTTTTCACTCCTGACCCGGCCTCGTGTTATTTCAACACAAACGCATCGCGGCTTGCTACCGCTCACCAAAGCACGAGCCTCAGACCCCTCGTACTGGGATCTGCTACTCCGACGTCTGGCGCCGGCATCTTATCTTGTTCACTGCCGCGGACCCATCGACATGGATGTCGACGACGTTCGGACCAACCCCGAAGCCCTGCAGAAGGCTCGCAGGCATTCTACCACAAGTCCTCACCGTCTAGGACCACCACTCGCCGCGCCCTGATTGGCCGCAAACCTTCGATATCCCAGCCCAACACGCAGACGATCACCGGGTTCTGACATCGCGCCTGGAATGGCGGAAGTCAGCGGTCAGCGCAGCCGTTGCTCGTATGCCACCCGTGGGGTGAGGCTGGCGGACCCGGAGAGGATTGGATAATCCTTGGAGAAGTTGTTGTGTGCGCCGGAGCGTGGAATCGCG
Organism: Steccherinum ochraceum; assembly: GCA_004332605.1. Taxonomy (NCBI): domain Eukaryota; kingdom Fungi; phylum Basidiomycota; class Agaricomycetes; order Polyporales; family Steccherinaceae; genus Steccherinum; species Steccherinum ochraceum. The sequence continues at coordinate 60,030 of RWJN01000117.1, read as the reverse complement.
CCGGGACTCGTACCCGCCGGACTGGATGCTGGAGAAGGATTGGTTGGCATTGGATTGGGTATTGGATGGCTGGAGTGAGGTTGAGGGGACGGAGGGAGCGCGACGGCAGCAGATGGAAATGCTGGCCGTGTCGTTGCTCGTCACCCGAGGCATCCGATCCCGTTTGGTCGGGAGACCCTTTTTTCTGGCTTAGTCGCGTCCTCGCGCACGCCACCGCATTCGTTCAAGCCTTCCATAGCAAGTTGGAAGCACTCGGCATTCGCTGAACCCGCCTTGCTCAAGACTCGCATCGCATCATCCTTTTGGCACCGCCTCATTGCTCCCATCGCGCGCAGTTTCGCGTCTTTTATCTGCGACGCGCTATTCGTGCATGAAGATTGCATCGTCGAGACTCCAGGGGGAGTATCTTTCGGAACGTCTGTTACCTTTCCCTCTCTGTCTATTTCTCGTCGCATCTCCTTCGTCCTGAGGGGGAGTGTCGAAATATCAGTTTTGATGATTTGAGGCAGTACTCGTAGATACTAAGTTGATGATCATTTGATCAGTCTATTCGGTATATAAAGTCATCTACGCTGTATTTACCGTTCCTTATGCGTTTGCATGAGCTCTGTACAAACGCAGTCTTTTCACTCCTGACCCGGCCTCGTGTTATTTCAACAAACTCAAGACGCGTACCTACATATCATGCCGTCATAGCAGGATGACTGAGGATCATATCCTGAACTGCTAATTCCTACCTGAGGAACGTTCTTAGGCCCTTGGGCCCGGAGTGGACGCTCCTCTCAAGCTCTGGTATGTCAGATTTCGAATGTCATCGCTGCAATCGTCCCCTCAACGACTACAGATTCCGGAATGTCGATGCCGAAGCCTTTGTGCTCACGTATGCCTATCCCTGGGAGTTAGTCGTGCTCGCTCACCGTGCGGCGTGAAGGAGACCAACGTAGGGCCTGGGCCCTGTCACTGTCTATCAGATTCGACTCCTCTGACTGGTATTTGCCAATGAAAACGGTCTCAATCTGTTGACTTCACCTACAGTCTTTGCACCAAAGGCCGGCGTTACCTTACACGGGCCTGTCTCACCAGCCGAGTTTCCTTCCGCTGCCATGAGCTTTGTATCCGCATGAGCATTCCGGCATCCGGTCTAGCACTACTTCATTGTGGCCGGGTATGGTGCGTAGTACACACTGTCACCCCCGGCATGCTACCTATATAGCCCTCTCAAAATACTCATCACAACACGATACCTCATCAATCATGTCTTCTTCTACAGATCGCTTTGCCCCCACACAAAAGTTCGTTGTATCCCCTCCAGAGAGTAACGAGAAGCCTTCCACACGGCCAGCCCACCATGCGAACAGCACGCAAACGAGGTTTGTCAACCCGTGGCCATCCTTTAGGCAAGTGTCTATATTCGAAAGTCAAAGAATGTTGACAGCGAACTTCAGTATAGATATCCTAGCGTCTCGGACTGGACGAAAGTGAGCACCATAGCTGTGCTACACGTACATCTATTCATTCGGCGATGAACAGTACTTCGCCGGGATCTTCGTTGGCTACTCTATCCCCCCGGTTCCCATGAATATCGCAAGCCTTATACCAACACAACAGCCCGATTGGGGAGTTGATTTGAGCAGGGAAGAGATGAAAGCGACATGGCTAGGGTGAGTCGATTCTCCTCTTGACGCGATCAAACTCAACAATATTCGTCTTGACTGCAGGCATGCATGTTTCCTCGTAGAGCTTCCTGCACCTCGAGACGCAGTTCGGGGAGCTCGCATCATTTTTGATCCCGTCTTTCAGGATAGTAGATGCTCGCCTGTACAATTCAAAGGCCCTCAGAGGTTTACCCGTCAGTATCTTAACCAAAGATTCTAGATTTCACAGTCTTATTCATCTTCTGAACGTTTAGCTGCGCCCTGTGACTTGCACGAAATACCCGCTGTAGATGCCATTGTCCTCTCAGTGAGTGTTTGAAAATCATCTTCGTACAATTGCCCTAATCTTCTGCTTCAGCACAATCACTACGACCAGTGAGTCTTCAGCTTGACGCAGCGAATTGACCTGATTCGAAACGTCTCCTCACGAAGCACCGATACCCCAACAATACAATACCTCGTGCAACAACACAACGCCCATGTCTTCGCACCTCTCGGTAACAAGCCTTATCTCTCTTCCATTGGGGTACCTACCTCCAACATTCATACCCTCGATTGGTGGGAGGATTGCACGGTCACGATCTCTGTCTCGTCGTCCTCCACATCTTCCTCCACACTTACCGTGACGGATGTGCAATTCAAACTCACTTGCACCCCCGCACAGCACACCGCAAACCGCACGCTATTGGATCGGTGGACGACTCTCTGGGCTTCTTGGACGCTTGAGGACCTCACCTGTCCAGGAGGAAAGAATGCATATTTTGCAGGTGATACGGGATACAGGACTGTCAGGAAGGGTGAAGACCCGGAAAGTGTCCCGACATGTCCTGCGTTCAAAGAAATTGGAGAGAAGTTGGGTCCGTTCGATCTGGCGATGATTCCCATCGGGTGAGCTACCACTCTACGTTAATTGAGTGGAGGTGAATGATGCTTATCGTCGTACACAGAGCTTATGACCCTCGTGCACTGTTCTCGGGCGTACATGCTCATCCTGCAGACAGCGTGCGCATTTTCAAAGATGTACGAGCGAAGAAAGCATTAGCTATGCATTGGGGGTAAGTCTAGGCCAAAGATCAGAAACTACCATGATGACGTTGACCCATTTCTCTCGAAACAGGACGTGGATCCTCACGAGCGAGCCGATAATGGAGCCGCCGACGGAACTCAGACGAGAATGCGACAAGGCTCACATAACGCAAGAAGAGTTTGATATATGCGCATTGGGTGAGACTCGGGCGTTTTGAGAGCATGTCGCCAGTGGTCGTTATGCGGGCTTTTGCAAACGTTGTACGAGCAATGTAAGCTAAGACAGCTGACTGATAAGATGTGCTACTGGAGACAATGTATTACGCTGCATCAGTCCTGAGTCTATTGCATATAATCTTGATATCCTGACTGTGATCGTGAAGGCTGCCTTTGGACTGGAATCTGAGGCATAGGAAATTGCACAGTTGCCGGGGGATCTTCAATTGTATATGTGTATGTATCCGGGGTTGGGAAGTGCATTGTGGACTGCTGAGGAAGGACGCCGTTGACGTCGTCCGGATGGTGCACTCTGCGTGTCCGACGCCGGCTACCGGCTCCAGATCCATGAAGTGGCGACGACTGGTCTCGTATACACTCGACATCGGTGCCATCCAGCTGCATCTGACTCCACGTCAAGTAAGTCTGGCTAAGGCTCGAGGGGAACATGTCGAGTTTTGTTGTGAGAGCATCGTATACCGAGGCTGACCGTAATGACTGTACAAGGGCCTCTGTCCGCTGTCTGAGCCGCGTTATGACGGTGTCCATGCCCTCGAAAGCTTCTTTCTCCTGCTGGGATTTGCCTTCGAACGTTCTTCTTACATCCTCGTAGTCAATGTTGAAAACGTCTGCCATCAATCGACTCTCGAAGACGAGTCTGATGCGGTCGGCATGGTGTACATCGGTGCGCTGAAACAATTTCTGGAGGCGAGGGCCATAGGTTGAGTTGTAAAACTTCAGTAGGGCCAAAGATTCTTCAGCAACTTGCGAGGTCCTGAAGAGCTTGTTTCCGCGAGAATATCTCTACCAGGATCTGTATCAGCTTCCGGTTCACAACGAGTGCGCCGGAAATTCTCACCATCATCCAGTTCTCCAGTGATTGCGACGCAGAATCGAGCTCGAAGTAATAATCATCTGAGATACACCGGAAGGCGTACCAGTCGCCGTACATGCCGAGTAAGACCCATGCCAATTTATCCCCCAACTCAAAATCGGGATTGCACTGCACTATGTAGGAAATCCAGTGTTGACTTGAGTGCAGAACAGATTGAGGACACCATTCCTCTCGTAAGCAAGGACAAGTTCCATGACCCTCGGTGATGATGTCGAGAGACGTAGCCATGTCTTGCTCAATGCTTTTGAGGCAAGTGAATGCCAACCGACGATGGTGTGACGAAAGGTTTATGGACCATGGGGTATCAGGACCAGAACGAGTAGGATCGGTGAGAAAATCGCGGAATGAAGAGTGCAGGAGCCGGACTGGATCGCTCTCCGTATTCCAGCTCAGAACGCACCCAAAGCGTTCGAGGATCGACATGGGTGGAATTTCAATGAAGTCTTGTAAAGCATCCATCGACACGGGTGAGTTGACTGAGGAAATGGTGCCCAAGGCGAGCTGAAATCCATTCTGAAAGCTCCTGTCATTCCACTGGCCCAATGCAAGGAGCAGCGACGTGTACAGCTCGTCCATCACCAAGCCCGGATGCGCTGGAGACCGCCCATGCAGGATGAGGTCCAGACGCTCTTGAGGGTCATGGGCATCGATGAGCCTGCAAACTGTGGCGGCCCATAAGAAGAGCCCTGCGGAACGCTTCACCAAGAGCATCAACTTGGCACCTCCCGGCCAATCTGTAGGAAGATCAAGGTGTTGGGAGTGCGGAGCTTGGCGGACAGAGCCCAGATATGCTCTGATATAGGTCGAGATATCCTTATTTGTGTCTGGGAGGGTACTCATATCTTGATGAGATACACCAACGTGGCCGTCCAAGGCACTGACTATATCAGGATCCTCCCGACTGGTGATGAGGACTCGGATACATTTAGGAAGAAGACAGAGCCAGTCCGGTAGCACTGAAAGAAGTTCTCTGCGGGATCCAGGATCACCACATTCATTGAGACCATCTAAAATGACCACGACCGGTCCTTCAGATGGCAACGAAGATATGGACGAGATGGGTTTGTGAACGAGCTCTGCAAATTGCATGGATAATGGGGATGAAGTGATGGCAGGATTCTTCTCTAGCGTTTCTATGACTGCCTGGCCAACGCGAGGATCAAACAGTCCAAGTTGCTGTGCCAGAGCTCTGATCACGTTGTCGGGAGAGCTACCGTCCGGGGAATCTTGGCTAAAGAAAATGGATGCCCCGAGACGGCTTTGGTCACGGAATATGTTGGCGACGGTGGTAGAGATCGTGCTTTTGCCGGTTCCTGCGTGTCCGTGAAGCCAAAATACGTTACTGGTCCCATTCATCGGTACCATGAGCCAGGTAGCCAGATCCTTGACTAACTGTGTTCGTGTACCAGCGAGACATGGTAACCGATCCGGGGCGTTCACGGAGACGACCTGCAGGTGGTTTAATTGCTGGTCTCGCCCTGATCATTCTTCTCAATGTGTGATCAATGAGAGACGCAAAAAAGTCACTCACGCGCATCGCGTACGACATCCAACACTCTGTATGTTGCTAGATTGGTTTTGATTGGACTACCGTCTACTCGAGCCTGCCTCAATTTCTTGAATCTATCGGCGAATTCATCGACCCTCTTGACCGCAGTCCCGTAGAGCATTGCCTTGTATGCTTTTCCTACTGAGTTCATCAGCGATAGAGAGACCAGCTTCTGACCGGATGCATACCGTAAAATCCTACTCCGCAGTACTCCCTCACAAAAGAGGCGCACTCAATCGTCTGTTTCAACGCTTCCTGTAGGTACTCTTGCAATACGTCGGTGATATCGCCCATGCTCCTCAGGTCTTTCGCAAAATTGTAAGCTGTTTCCATGCTACCCAGCAGATAGAGAAGCTTTGGGTCCGTTTCATGTTGATTTTTGACAGCCTGTAGGATTACATAGAGGTTAGACAATGGACGAGACACTTGCAGCACGGTTTACCTCCAAAACTGACGAAATTACACTACAAGCAACACTGACAATAACGTGTATCTAAGGAAGATACAGTAAGCATTGGATCATATCTTCGACTCTCAGTGTGTGCGAAGAACGTACTTTAGACGCTTCGTCAACAATCCCTAACAGGCCATTCAGCTTGAACGCTACCATCTTCAGTCCGCTGACTGCGTTACGAGCAGTAGGTACAGAGACTCTTCGGTCTGGTTCCTGGGTCCCCGCGATAGGTGTATCAGTGACGGGTGGAGCATCCTTCTTCTCAGTCGGTTTGTCTGGTGGTGGCATCGATATCCATAAGAAACCTGCAGTGTTCAATGCAAATGTCTTGAGTTCGATCTGTGTGGGCCGACCAACTCGCAGAGGGGTGAGTTGTCCGTCGGAAAGGTCGAGCTCCCCGATGAGATTCCTGCACCACGACGTGAAGCCTTCGGACCAAAGTTGGATTCTCAGATAGTTTCCATCCAATGCCGGACTATCACAATTATAAGCCAATGCTCGAACGTTGGCTGCTTCAAACAAAGAACTCACAGTGCCATCGTTTCGTTCCACGTCGGCTCCGCGTCTTTGATCCACGTGGTCTTGTGTACGGTCGTTCCCACAATCAACTTGATTCGGAACTGCGGGCTCGCGAAGCAGCCTACATCCTGCGGAAGCTGGGTGGCCGAGAGGACTGCCTCTATCTTCAGCCTCAATCGATGTGACCAATAAGGTGACGGGAGCTCACTGGTGATAGGAATTGTAGACATGTCGAAATTCAGCAATGTGCGGAACGTCCGCGTGAGACGTCCACCAAAAAGTTGAATTTGCACCTCGGAGATGGATGTGGTAGCTGAGAAAGCACGCTAGAGGCATAATCCTCGTGTTCAGTTCGGGCGTCTTACGCAGCCGGCGGTAAGGCGCCGCATCGATAGGCACGAGGTTGCAGAAACTGAACCCGACTATGGAGCCATGGAGTTCAGAAGGATGGCCAAACGAAACGAGCGTGAAATGTGACATTAACATGAGAGGGAAAAACATGGAGAATAGTGCGGGACGACGTCTCAACCTTCGGGCTACGCATCTGTAAAGAATGATTAATCGTGAGCTCGAGCGCAACGCGTTGCTCAGGTCACCAATGCTCACCTTCGTATGAGCCATTCAGGAACTTGGACCTCTCATTCCACTGGGGATATGTGTGCTGTATCCGGAGTTTGGATTGGATCTCTTTCTTCTGAGCTAGCTGAGGCAGCTTTTGGTCCAGCACTTGATGCATATCGGTGCAGTTCACCAGCTTCGGGTCCGACGTGATTCCGACAATGGTGACGGAAACCAGAAGCGTGAGCCGCTTGTCTGCCAAGGTCGCGTCAAGAGTTTGAGAGGAGCCGAGAAGACTGGGCCAAGAGTGGATTCGTTGGAAAATCTCGATCTCCCGAAGGGAGGATGAGAGCTGAAGCATGGGCTCCTGCAGTTCTGGATCCTCAGGATTGGTTGCGCCAAACGCGAAGTGCTGTATGCACAGCGGAGTAGAGCGCCCTCGTTTGAGCCAGCCAACCAGCTCCTTCAAATTTCCTGCTAGGGCAGAGAACACCCAACCTAAGCGCAACGTCTTCAGGTTGAGCTTACTCCCGTCTGCCCAATCTTCATAGCGCACTGGGCCTAATCGCGAGACCCATCGAACGTAGAGGAGAGTAAGGCTCTCCAACTTGTGGAACGCCGCAGTGACGTATGTGAAGGTGGCGAATGAGTCGAAGTTGACCCCGTCCAGCGTTAGGTGGGTGAGTGATGAGCGTTGTGCCCGGAAGAATCCATCTCCTAGACGTACGCCCCAGTTGACAACGTGGATGCGTAAACGAGTGACGTGCTTCATGTCTTCGACAATAGGGAGAATATTGGGGAACCAGCTCAGCCATTGAGACTGATGCAGCGTTCGTATGGTGAGGTGTCGCACTGACGACGTGATGCTTGGATCCCGGTAAAGCGCGGCTTTGGCTTCGTCGTCCGAATCTGATAGGACGACGACACGACGGAGGTGGTATCGGCATCGAGGACACCACGCTTGTGACACCAAAGAACACGACCGGAGGGTGGCATGCTGGTCCCAAAGGATATCGATGATGTACTCGACGAGCTCCTGCGGAAGCGAAGGTGTTCTGCCAGTCATCGTGCTTGAAGATTGAGGCCTGGCCTGAAGGTGAAAGGAAGAACGGATTTCAGTGTAAGAGCATGCTTTATATATGCGCGTACAAGTCCAGGAACAAGTTCTTCTGAACCGCCTCGCGGGAAAGTGTGCAGGAATCTGCCACACCCGCGATCGTCGATCATCGCTACGTGGCTGATGCATGCAGAGCGTCAGAACAGTGCTCGTCTCCTCGGCGATCATCCGAACTTCTCAATCTTGCAGGACCATCTCAAACACCGAGGCCTGATTCGAGGTCAATCGGACCCTAGGCTACGATTGCACCAATCCGGAACGTCGTAAAAGTAATTGTACAGACCGCTAAATACTGCTTCGGTGCATGCTTCGTTAGGCGGACGCCTCCTTGACACGGAACTCCCAATACCTGTGTATCACGTATTAGCATTGCACAAACTCTTGCCGCAGCAAATTACAAGGTAGAGACCGCGAATAGACGTACTTCTTACGCATGGTATCGTGCTCATTCGCCAATGACTTCCAAATCTAAGAGAGGCGAAGGCAATCAGCAAACAAAAAGAATTTTCACGACGCAGTGATTGCGCTTTACCTCAATAGCTTGCTTCGTCTGCTCGCCTCCTGCTTTCTCGTGAATATCCGCCAAGAATTCGAGTGCAGCGACGCATGGCAGCTGAGCACCGGGCCCTGGTCTGGGATTGTCCAGATCGACGATTCCTTCGTCTGTTGACGAGCTTGCGGGAACAGTGTAAGGCTCCACGAAAGTCTGGAGGTCACTGTAGGGCTTCTTGTTGCGCTCCAGGATGCCTCTCAGATAATTCCATGCTGAGGGGTTATTTGGTGCAAACGCGATTTGGTCTTTGGTATAACTATCATCGCGATCCAAAGAACAACGAAGTCAGTTTTGAAGCGAGCAATGAGCGGAAGGACAAAACGCACCTAAGCTCTCTCTTTAGTACCTCCTCGAGGTCAACCTCTCCCTTCGCCCTCACCCGCCCGAACACCACGAAGAACCGATGATGCCACGCCGAGTTATTCCTCACGTCCGCTTCCAACAGTCTCTCAACATACGGCAGCTCGCCCTCCCACAACGCTTCATCGTCAAAGAACGCGAGTAGCCACTGCCTGTACGACCATGTGTGATAGTTCTTCGTGTCTGTCTCCAGAGCGCGAGTGATGAAAGCCAGTTCTTTCGCTGCTGCTGCTGCTCCCGCAGCGTTGGATGAAGGTGAAGAGGCGGAATCGGAGGTGGACGATTCGTAAAGAGCGGTGAGGACGAGTCGACGGTGGTGCCACACTTGGTAGGTCTTGAGGAATTGGATCGCGAGGACGTCCATGAGCGTGAGCTCTGCCTCGAGCGGACGTTTAAGAGCAATGATTGTTCGGTATCGATATTGCCTGAAAACATCCCGAAGCTCATCAGCATTGCTTTGCAAAAGATGAGAGATTCAAAGGCGACGCACCATGCAGAATAGTGCGCAGGGTTCATCTGGATGATGTCCAACGTCAACTGCAACACTCGCTCGCTGATCTCATCTTTCTCAACGACAGCTCTGAAATATTCCGTCGCATCCTTATCTATAGAGCAAGCCGAAAGAGAGTTAGAAACGGGACAGTGGACGAGATGAGACCCTGCTCACATTCGGGAGTGTAGAAGATAGGCGCGATGGGATTTACGCCGTCGTATTGAGGGATCGGAGTGACGTCCTGCCACTCAGGTTTCTCGCAGTAAAGCAGGGTTTGGTCTGCCGGGTCGTTGGACTCGACGTGTGACATCGTTTGAGGTAGTTGAGGGTAGAGATACGATGTGGTCTGTATTCAAGCTGCTTTGGCCGGATAACCGCCTAATTGCTTTTGTGCTCGATCAATCTTATTGTTCAGACATTTCGAGTGCATAGCACACAGAGTTTGAAGTGAGTCCAAGACAACAGTGACACTTTTGCCACAGACATGACATTGCAAGCAAAGACTGAGCGAGCCGATACGTAGAGTACGAAGCTGGTATGTATGATACATAAACAAACGAGGAAGAGACGAAGAGACCTATACAGCAAGCAGAACGAAACCTCAAGCAGCAGTAGCAGCTGGCGCGGGTGCAGGTGCATTGGATGTGGTGTAGTCCTGAAAGGCAGACAAAGTCAGCATACAGCACAATGTGTTTGTGCATTGCTAATCGATACCCACCTCCATCTCAGCGTCGAGATCGGCAGCACTCTTCGAAGGCCTCTCATTTCCTCCCTTCTTCCTTCCTCCTCCTCGTGCGCCGCCGCGACGTGGCTTACCGCCAGCCCTGAAGGAGAGAAAGACGTGATCAGGATCCGCACAAACAAAGTATTGAGGGCCATGGTAACCAACCTTGGAGCAGCACCGGTGGTGCGAGCTGCAGCAGGAGCGGGGGCAGGGGCGACACGGGAAGCGAGTGATGCGGGGGTGGCGTGAACGACGAGTTCAATCTTCATGGCTTTCTCTATTATCGGAGTGAAGTGGGCAGTGGAAGTAGAGGTAGACGGTTGATCAGTGGTCTGTTCGGGCGCGGCGTGGGAGCAAAAGGCAAGCAAAATAGACATATCGCAGCGAGGAGATCGTTGAGGGGGCGAAACGTAGCGTAGCCGAGAGGGTGTGATCTTGGAAAAGTTAGTGTACTTGCACCGGATCCCCATTACGACTTGAACCACGTCCAATTACCGATGAAGCTTTGAGAACTTCTTCAATCCATTGCCACTCGCGAGGAGACGAACTCGGGGACCAGCATATCTGAGGCAGATATGGCTGGGATGCGTCAGACGTGACAACATCGCACTGTAATGGGTGCTCCGCTCTAAGCACGAAACAGGGCTCGACCAGTTGTACACCTGGGAGACGCCTGCTGGCACTGAGCACAACCAGTCCTGGAGGCCAAAGAGCGACAAACCCAAGTCGCTCATGCCAGGAAAGGGGCTGCAGATGCACCCTACTACATCAGTGCTACGCTCTCGTCTTGGCCCACGAGTTGCTAGCACCGACGATCCTCGTAGTCGCGATAGGGTAGTCTTCTCCAACGTTCGCGCTCAACGATCTCCATCGCATTGAAAGAAGTGCCAGGCGGAAAGGGACGAGCTTGCCTCGTACTGGGATGATGTGGCAGGTACTGACGACCCTTCGAAGCCGAAGGGACAGAAGAGTAGGGTGTAGGGGGTGAAAGAAGGAGCAGTCGATACTAACTTCCATCAATGAGCCGGTTGTTGTACTGCTGATGGGCCCGAGTAGCGTCGCCTTTCTTCGCGAAGATGACCTCGGCGACACCCTTGGAGCGACCTTGTGCGTCGTAGTGGAGGTTGACATTGCGGAGGGGACCGACAGTAGAATGGAAGAGCTCCTATTCATGCGCATTCACAGGTGAGTGGCATATTCGCTAAAAGCGACGGAGGATAGGCAACTGACCTTGACTTGCTGCTCAGTCACGTCATTTGGGAGACCCGAAACGATGATTTTCTCGGCAGTCGAAAGGGCGGCGGTAGCGGGGGCAGTCTTCGCGCCATTTGACACAGGCGCAGCCTTTGCGCGAGTGGCGGGGCCAGAGGGTGCGTTTCCAAGGACGGCTCCCTTAGCGCTGCCGCGGCGAGAGCTGCGACGAATGCCCTTGGGGCGGTTAGCAGCAACAATCTGAGAAAAAACACTGGTCAGCATCCATCGAGTACTGGGAATGGCGAAAGAGGAAGTGGCAGTCGAAAGAAAGGAACGCACATCATCAAGAGACATATCCATGACGACGAGAAGTGGTGTGGCGTGTAAAGCGACAACAAGGATGTACAAAAAGAGTCTTGGCGTCGAGGTCGACAACGACGAAAAGAGGAGGAAGAGGAGTTGAGAGTCGTACAAGAGGGCGAGGAGGTGGTGGCAAAGAGCAAGGGGCGATGTGCTGTGCACCGCGACTAATATAAGCTGGGCCCGAAAACACGTTTACCGTGAGAATGTGAGAATCATCGGACTCTGAAATATGTCTTCATCCGGAGCTGGGCGCCTCGATAACCAATATTTACCAATAACCGCCATCCTGTCCATCCTCGTTCCTTTTTGCTGTTTACTCTTCCCATTTGTCTGAGCCTAGCAGCAAGTATGTCGCGAGGTGGTCGAGGAGGCGGTAGAGGCGGGTTTGGGGGCGGCGGTAGAGGAGGCTTTGGGCCGAGTAATCTTCCGCCAATGGGTCTCAGTTTTGCAGACATTCAAAATATGTCCCGAGAAGCGACGGAGCTGTATCCTGTTAGTGAGCACCATATCTGTTCCCAATAGAAAGAGCTGTTTACGATATTATTTGACTCTGTAGGCATTGGACCCGCTTCCGGTGCTCACAGAATATTCAGAAGATGAACGACGAATAGCGCAACTGCAACTCGGGTTTAGCACGCGGCTGCGACAGTCGGCATACTACCTTGTCGAATCTACGAAATCGACAGGTGAGCAGTCATCTCAATAGAGTGTATTCGCAGCCCGATGTTCTCAACATCTTACACACCTGTGATGCTGAGTGAGGTACGCCACCTTCGAACACGGTGGCGATTGCTCTGTCAGCGATGCACGAAAGATGTACAGAGTACCGAGATGTTGATTAGTGCGACGTTCTCGCTGCGAATGCACTCTACTCTCACACCTTGAAACTCAATCTGACGAAACAAACAAGTGTAGAACTCTCGCGGTACTCCGACAAATACCGGCCATCGCTAGCAGCACAACCAACGCTCAAACGGAAAGAGCTGCACCAGCCGTTCTTCCCGCAAGAGATCTTCGAAGGATACTTCAACCCTAAAAGGCGGAAAACAGGTGCGTTGGTCTTCGTTACACTAGCAGTGGTCTGTATTGACTTTCGGCGCAGACGCGAAGAAAGCCGCGAAGAGACGCGTCAACCTCGACGACGTTGGCGAAGACGGGGATGAGGAGGTACGTTACTGCTCACATTCTTTCTCACTATCTCTTCCATCGCTACCTCCTCCACCGCTTTGTTTGCTGTATTCCCCGCTCGTATACTCATACCGTCCTATCACTCAGGAGAAGTCAGACGAAGAGGGCTCCCAGGCCGGCTCAGCAGCCGTCGAGTCCGACTACGACGACGAAGAGGACAACGATTACGAGGCGAACTACTTCGACAACGGTGAAGGAGACGACAACGATGATCTGGGTGACGGCGTGGCTGGTGGAGACGGTGGAGGTGTGTTTCTTTTCTTCCTCTGCGTTCAAGTTCAAGTGCTGATTCCACGCAGGGTACGATGACTAATGAAGGGCACCTGCGAGCGTTGTACATCTACGTGTACCTTTATACATCTTGTTCAAGACGGATCTGCTTCACGATGAAGGCATGTGCGACCACGTCAGCACCGCGTCTCACAACAGTGAGCGGCGTCATTGACACGACTGTCCGACTGCAACTGCTGCTCGCTCCGTCTCTCGCAAGGAAGCGACGCAGTTTCTCGTACTTCGTATCACCGCACGTCTGACGGCACAGCGCAATTTCTCAGTCAGCTTCCTGATGAATCTGACCAAGCCACGCAGCGCACTCACACCTACAGACTGTTCGCCAGTGATCGCCACACTTTTGCCATTCTCCAAGCTGCATCTAATGCAAATTCCAATCCCACCCGTGCACGGCTTTGACGGCGTTGCTTGGCTGCGATCAGCGTACTGACGTCAGAGGCTTCACCGTGGTCTTACTGTTTCATAAGAAAGTCTCGAACTTTTCGTCCCGTGTATATATAACGAGCACCTCACGAAATATCCGTGATGTCTCGCACCACGTTGAGAGCTCAGCGCCCCCATCCACATCTGCGCTCCGATTCTCAGACTCAAGCGCACTTCTCGGTATATAAACACAGCAGCTAGCTACAGATCCTTATCACTCTCGCCCATCATTCCGACGACGAGGAATCAGAGCAAGGGAAAGGGTGTGCACGCAGACGCAACCGCAGCAGCAGCAGCGAAGAAGAAGACTAGTCCTCGTAAGATGGCTCAAGAACGTGCGACGAAGAAGCAGAAGACAGAGGGATATGTTCTTCACTACGTACGTTCTCCCATCGTCCCTACCCATCCAGTCTCCAACCTCTCTCACTGACATCTCCAACCAGTGGCCAGTCCTCCCGGGTCGCGGCGAATACGTCCGCCTCGCGTTCGAGTATGCCGGGGTGCCCTACACTGAGCAGAACGATCCGTCCTCACTGCTCTCGACGATCACGAACCCCGCCAAGTCCTCGCACCCACCCGCGTTCGCTCCACCTGCGCTGAAGTTACCCTCAGGACGGTTCATATCGCAGACACCTGCGATCCTGAACCACATCGCGCCGAAGTTCGGGCTGATCGGCGTCGAAGACGATGCAGACGAAGAGGAGAAGGAAGAGAGCCGAAGTGCGGTGAACCAACTGGTGTTGACGGCGTTGGATCTGTGCAACGAGGTGCGTCTCTCCTCCCTCTCACTTCCAGTGAGCCCGATCTGACTCGTGGTTGCAGACCCACGACGTTCACCACCCCATCGCCACTGAGAAGTACTACGACGAGCAGAAGGACGCGGCGCTCCTCCGCTCAGATTCTTACCGCAAAAACCGTCTCACCAAGTTCCTGCGCCACTTCCAGAACGTCCTCGCCACCAACCCCAACAGTCCTGACACCGAGAAGACGTACTTGGTGGGTACGAAGACGACCACGGCGGATTTGGTGCTGTTCCACCTCCTCTGCGGCATCACCTACGCGTTCCCGAGGCGCATGGCTACGCTGGAGAAGAGTGGGGACTACGAGGACGTGTTCAAGTTGAAGAAGCGAGTTGAGAATGAGAAGGGGATCAAGGAGTATCTCGCGAGTGGGAGGAGGAAGGCATTCGACGTGAATGGTGTCTTTAGGCACTATCCTGAGTTGGATGATGAGGAGTAAACACTGTCTGGATCTGTTCACCTCGCACGCAATGGGTATATGTGGTGAAGCAAAGCAATGGAATGATAGGTATAAGATTAAGATACAAGATGGCTCTAGATCTTGAATATGAGCAGGTTGCGGATGATCTCGCGTCCTGTGATGCGCACGGTGTGCCAGAGCGTGACGTAGTCCAGCGTCGAAGTCAGACCATCGGCGAAGCCAAATGGCAACATCAACGGGATCCAGCCTATAAGTATGACGAAATCAGAACCAAGCTGAAAATACGAGAGGAGGCAACGCACCACGAGCGTACTCCAACGCAAAGCACCCCTCATGCATCTTGTACTGCTTCGTCAACCCCCTCGGCAAATGGTGCACACTTCCCGCAGGGTACCGCTCCATCTTCAAATTCGGCGGTGCGAACGCCCACTGCTCGCCGACAAGGATGTTGAAGTAGTCGTCCGCCGTGTGCAGGCCGGTATGGCCCTCCGTGCCGAGGGGCGTACCGAAGATGATGAGGTACTCGGTGATGCTCGCGTGGATGATGTACATCGCGCCCATGGCGCCGCCGGCGTTGTTGAACACCCACTCGGAGGAGTCGTGGTTGAGAGCGATTTGGGTGGACGGGTAGGTGGCGGTGAGGTTGCGGATGATGTAGTCGGCCATGAAGGCGGTGTCGTCGGGTTCGGGGGCGTGTGCGATGGCGGCTTGCGCGAGTTCGTGGAGGCTTGTGGGGTTGAAGACATACCACCGCTCCTGCAAAGATACAACAAAATGAGATTCGGAACGGATGAACACCAACAATAAATGTCTAGCCCGGTGAACAAGAAACATCGCTTCCACATCCAATGGATGCGAAATGAGCGCGGTTGAGTACTGTGGCGTTACGATCACCAAACTCGATCACCGAGGTCTCGAAGGAGTCGTGTCTGCTTCGCAGCAAAACACAGCAGGCCGTTCAGCACCATTTCCATGACCAGAAAGGCAGACCGGTATACGTGGGCTCCGTGCTGGTAGAGAAGCTGCCTATACGTTATTGAGAGAATCTCACTTGCTTCGTGAGGAGAGCGTCATGCACATTCTGAACGCTTCCCACTAACCAGCAATGGCCCCCTCCTCACGACGACAATGAGATGTCTCAATCCAAACTGAACACCCCGCTTCTTTCTCGAGCAAAAAAGTGAGAGCAAAGGAACATACCTTGATGCTATCCAGGAAGCTGCATACTAGAGGGACGAAAAACATCAATGCAGATGCGATCGCTACCCATTTTATAGGGAAAGGTTGGGCCTTCGCTTTTTTTGCGCCTGTAGACCGTTCCGATTTCGTTGATGGCATGGCTGAGGAGGGGCTGGTGGACCTGGGACGCCAGTCGATGTGAGAAGTCCCGTATTTTATGGAAGTTGGAACCAGGTTGGGACTGCCAGCGCATTGAAAATCCGTATCGTACGAGCATAGCGCTTGACGCGATAGTCAGCACGTATGACTGTGCGATCAGATGTGAGAGGGGTGACCTCATAGTACCTGCTCACACTCACCCTCGTCGTGCTCATTACCGGCAGCAGCCATCACAGCTCCTGGCTCATCCACAGAGCCCCTAAGTCGACCATTCTGCATATTTTCACCGCGATCGTTCGCTTTCTCTCCTCGACTTCCATGGCATGGACCTGCTCAGGCGCAACCTCTGCGCAGCTCATCGGTAACATGCAAAAAGCGGGTCTCATTCATTCCGACATCGTCGCTACAGTACGTCTTCATGTTGGTCTACTTGCCAAGTGACTTGTATTCCTCACATTGTTTGATAGGCGATGAAGAAAGTCGACAGGGCGAATTACGTCCTGAGAAAGAGCAGAGCATACGAAGACTCTCCGCAGTCAGTCGAGATCACTCTTTGACTTTCTCAAGGAAACCTTGGCTCGATATATGGCACGACTTTTCGTGGGCTCAGAAATGCTGATTGCCTCTTGTGCAGACCCATCGGTCACGACGCCACTATTTCTGCTCCGCACATGGTAAGTTTCTCATACCAACCACCCCCGTTCAAACCCTCACTTCGCTGCAGCACGCACACGCGACCGAGAACCTCCTTCCTTTCCTCAAACCCGGCTCCAAAGTGCTTGACGTCGGTTCCGGCTCGGGCTACCTGTGCGCGGTCCTACACCACATCGTCGGACCTCAAGGAAAGGTCGTCGGAATCGATCATATACCAGAACTGGTGGAGTTCTCGGTGGAAAATCTGAAGAAAGATGGGCTTGGTGAGCAGTTGGAAAGCGGGAGTATTGAGATGGTGATGGGAGATGGGAGGCAAGGTACGTTTCTCTCGTCGACATAGACATCACGTTCTAATCTCATCATGTTGTCTCTCCGTTCAGGGTATGCACAGGGTGGGCCGTATGGTACGCGAAGCTCTTTTCGTCTCTTGTTAGTACCGATACCTACTATACCCACGTTCGTTCTCAAGACGCCATCCACGTCGGTGCAGCAGCCCCACACATGCCTCAAGCATTAGTCGATCAACTAGCACAACCAGGTCGGATGTTCATCCCCGTTGGAACGTACAGCCAAGCCGTGTATCAGGTACTGTCGCAATGCAGCTTGGTGTTCTTACTGGATCTCATACTTTGTTGCCCGCCATCCAGGTGGATAAGGACGAAGATGGGAACGTTACAGAGCAAGAGCTGTTTGGTGTCATGGTGTGTCCTCTTCTGTCTTCATCTTCCTTTCTCTGCTGAACTCATCGCGCTCTGCCTTATGAACGCCGTAGTATGTACCACTGACAGATCGCAAGCCATCAAGTTCTCCGCCGTAAAAAGCAAGGAGGCGGACGTTGATCCCTGGACGTTGGCATGTAATTTGCGCGTGTATAATATGTAGTTCTACGGATAGGAAGGAAGGATATTGGAACCATTTTGTATTTCTACTCACCTCTCATCTGTTACCACCTTCGGTGAATATGATCTTTCGGAAGTTCGAAGACATGTCGCGTTCCGAATTTCGAGCCAGCTGGATTCTGTGCGCGTACAGAGAAGCGCTGTCTCCTTTCATGCGTACGCCCACCGTCCATCTCTCTTTTCGCCACACTTCCATCATCCTTCGTTCTTTCTCCAAGCCACTACTACGCAGCATTTGCACTCGACCTCGTCGTCGACAGCACTCCGGTTATGTTCCGCCTCATCCGGACCAGAGCAAAACTGCCAAGACATTGATTTTGACGACACTCGCGAGTCGACGTCGGAGCTCCGTCGACCGCGATAGACTGCTCACCATACGGATCACGATGATAGACACTCAATGGTCGGGCATAAAGGCCTGAGCTCGCTGCTCGACGTTCGACGTTGAACTCAACACCATCTGCGGTTTTGCTTCCGCTGGTCATACCACACCTCCCTAGTAGTTGGTGCGTCGCTCTGCTGCTATTTATAGCGCTCCCTGCTCACTATCCTATCCTATCTATACTATCACTATGCAGGTCATATCTTGAGTGGTGAACAGCCCCTTTAGTCGTGTCGTCTTTGTCTTTCGACCATATCCTCGTCGTCGCCTTCCATGCCGAGGTTCATCATACGCAGGATAACAGACCCCACAGGTGTGTACGCGTACCATCTTGAACGTGAACGGCGCGACTAACCAGCACCGTGCCTCTGCTCGCAGAATCCGAACTCGACCTCCTCGAGCGCATATACCACGTCTCAGGGAAAGACGGTGCGTCTCTGTTTTCTGTTCTCCACCCCTCCTGCCTCTACCCCCACATCTCATGCGCACCTTACAGACCCTATCAACAAACTCGCCTGCGGCGCCCAACCCTACCTGCTCCCGGAATATTACCGCGCCCTATGTCGCGCGGGCGCAGCAGCAGGCCATTTACTCGTTGCGTGTCATGAGTATGAGCATAATATTGTGGGAGGGGTGATGTGTTTTGGGCCGGGGAGGGGGTTTATGAATGAGTGAGTACCACCTTGTTACGAGTTGAGAAGAACTTGGAGGAAGAGATGCTGATGGTCGTTGGTCGTTTGCGTTTAGCCCGTATCAACGCTCGCTAGGATTCGACGAGTTCGTGGACAAGCTGAACCCGGAGATTTTGGAGTGGTGGCTTGATGTGCGTCCCTTCTTCCCCATCCTCCGTCCTTCCCTCTCATCTGGATGTATGTCTTCCGTGACACAGTTTCTCCCGCAATACGTCGCCGTTACCAGCGCCATCGCCGGACCAGGAGTAAAACGCACCTCGTGGACGCTCAACGGGCTCGCAGTCGACCCAAACTTTAGGGGACGAGGGGCAGGGAGGATGTTGGTGGAAGCTGCCGAGGCGTTGGTGCGTACCGCTTCCCTTCTCTCTTTTCAAGCGGGTGCTGATGTACTGCTGAGCAGGCGAGGCAAGATGAGGGACGGCTGATGTTTGAGAGTACTTCGAATAAGCATGTGAGTTGCTCTTCCTCTGCCACTATTTTGTTTTGCAGTGGCCAGTGGATAGATGCTGATGGCTCATGTACAGACGGAGTTGTACAAGTACTGGGGATACGAGCTGCTTGGACAGCAGGTTCTGCCTGGAAGAGCGGGAGTGGATAAGATGGTCTTGAAGGTCTTCAGTAAGGATTTCAACGGATCATCTGAGTCGTAGCGTTGTTATCTGTTCCTTATTCTGAGGTTTCTGAGGGTACTGTTGGCGTAGTCTTAGTCTTGGCCAATTGGTTTATTGCCTATTTTATGTGATCATAGGTTGCTTCGTCGGTCCTCTCAGAGCACTTCCTACTGCTCCAACTACGTGCCTACTTTCTCCTAAAATATAAGTTGAAGTTTTGGCAACGAGTCGCCTGTCGAGGCCAACGCGGCAACTCGCGTACCCGAAAACCTCTCCCAAACCTCTCCAGCCGCGGATACCAAGCGGATACGCCTTGATCACTCTCTTCATCTCCGCCATCCACGTGTACCTACCAGCTTCTTCCAACCTTCCCACACGGTAGCGGACCTACCCATCTCGTCTGGACATGCTACTCTTCATACGCATCACATCGAGTGGCGGGGAATGAGCGGACATCGTGCAGAAACTTTGACGGACAGTACGTCACGGTGATTGCATTTGAAACACTCGTCGGAGCTGTGTATAAAGGCGGGAAGAGGCTGACGGAGTGACTGGATCCACTTCTTCCTCTTCTTTGTTACGAACTCTTCGCGCAGCTCGACCTACCGTTGTGGGAACGGGGCTGCTACTTGTGGACACCTTGGTTTGAGCGCAGAAAGGAGACCAGGTGCTTTCACCTTCAGCTTCGATGCTCCTTCCACAGCTAACCTCATGATAGGATGAGCTCTTGGAGAGAGATATTCGACTACCTCATTCCACCACCAGAAGACAGGATAACCCTTGCATGGGGTAACGCGCATCGTGCATTCGCGTACATGGCCCCGGTATGTTTGATGTCATACCTGGTCAGGAGAAGAGATACCAAGGTCCTCCGGGTGGCCCTGTTACCTGTGATTTTGGTCATGGCGGTGAGAGGGACATTTGCGTATGCGAATGAGACGAGACCAGAGACGATTTTGTTGAATTGGATGAGAGGTGAGCGAACATCGGTATCGAGATAGGCAGATGAAGCTGACTCATTTGTGAAGGTCTGGCATGTTTCGCTGCTATTGGCTTGTCCATAGACTGCGCACTTTCCAGGACAAGTAGGATGAAACTTGGAGAAACACCCGAGAGCTTACCGCCAATGTTCTTTCTCGACAAAGACTATCCTCAGTACGCCCGGAGGCGGTGGCCAGCCTGGCTTGCCGACGTAACGGAAATGCAGCTCACCTTCCGCGGCATCGGCTGGAATTTTGGTGAAGGGATATACATCTCGCCAGAACGGCGCAATCTGTCCCGCGGACCGTTTCTGTCCAGCACTTTCGTGACCTATATCAAGGGATACCTCGTGATCGACGGCGTGCAAGCGTTCTTCAGACACGCCCCCGGGTTAGGTGCACCGCATGGTGCGTCTATATGGGATCCCAGCCTTCCCTTCGTGCAACGCTACGCTTTTGGCTCCTTCCTCCACATCCTCATTGGCATCGTCATCTGGTTCGGCCTCGAGATGAACTACTCGCTCGCCACCTTGATCGGCGTCGGGCTTTTTGGCCAACCGCCGTCCGCCTGGCCTCCTGTGTACGGCAATCCATGGAAGGCAGATTCCGTGCACAACTTCTGGGCGAAGCAGTGGCATCAGATCTTGCGCCGGGTCTTCATGGTCCTCGGAGGGATACCTGGTCAGTGGGTCGCAGGCCGTGTGGGTGCTGTGATGGGAACGTTCATCGCGTCGGGGTTGTTCCACGAGTGCGGGTTCTACCTCGTTAATAGGGGGATGGACCATCGGGTGACGGTATTCTTTGCGCTGCAGGGAATAGCAATCTTGGCGGAGAAGATCTATTTCCAGTGGAGTGGCAGGCGAGTGGGTGGATGGATCGGACGTCTCTGGACGTACATGTGGATATTAGTGATTGGGCAGATTTGCAGTGAGTTGTATTCACTTTATCTGATTCTCACTACTACTGAGGGCCTTGATATAGCGGATGCGTGGCTTTCTCGTGGTCTCGGACATACGGTCTTCATTCCTACACCTATCAGTCCCGCCGAGCATATCATAATACCTCTGGGAAAGAAATTGCTCTGTTCATGATTTCAGCTGTGCATGTCCCATACATCCATCTTGCATATTAATTCTATCGTTGATTTTGATCAATCAGCCTTTTACTGTGGATGGTTACCGATCTTTCATTCCACATGAGAGATGTCAGCGATGTAGTCCTGTAGCTACAGGAAGGCCCCTTTCGTCCGTACCAGCCATCACACTCGGGCGACAACTCTTCAATTCTGTTCACTCAACATCGTCATTCTGTCAAACTCACAATGCAAAAGGTCTACAAGATGTCTGGACTTCTCCGAACTCGAGCTACGTATTCGGTGACTACACCTCGCGACGAGATGTAACAGGGCCACAATGACTCGCTGGCGCGATCGCGACGCCGGGAGGAATCCGGGCCGCTTTGTTGACGCGTTGTTTGTACACCCCTCCAAGTTGGTTTTGATCTCGTTGGGTGACGGTGAATACTATCGTTCTCTTTCTGCCTCCCCACTGTCCTTTTTCTTCGACTACTCTACTTGGTCTATAATGAAGCTCTTTGGTATAATCGCAACAATTCTGTTGACGGCGCCGGCCACCGTCTTTGCCTGTGAAGGCGAGTGCATCGTCGGGATCACGAACGCATTCCTGGATCGCTACGAGTCTGGCCCTCTTGACAGCGTCTGGAAGAATATCGTACGTCTCATGACAATCTGAGGAGCCCTAGAAATTGCTGACTTTCTCTAGGCCAATCAACTCTCTGGTGTCTTACCGAACCATCCTTCGCCGTACACTGCCATGTCATACCTGCAACCCATCTTCGATGCGTACCAAGCCCAAGCCTACGACGGCATGGAAACCGCCATCTTTCCAAGCTACTTCCACGGCAAATGTCTCGACGCGAACGGACAAGAACCTGCTGGATGTCCCAACCCCGACTGCCCCATCGTCTGTGGAACCCCTGGCTCTCTCGTACACTTCTACCCCCACTTGCGCTACATCGCCTACAACCAAACACGCCACTTCATTCAGAAGCTCTCGTCCCCTGGCTCGGATGCATATCAGCAAGTCGAACAGAACGTCTTGAACGCTGTACAAGCCAACACTCCTACTGCTCGCATGCTGCGTGTCTACGGCCGGTCTATGCCCATCATCTTGGAACTGCAGAAACGCGCGGAGGACGTGAAGGACGAGTTGAAGATGGTCATGAACAGGGTCGACTTCTTGCTGGAGACGAAATGCGGCGGGACGGGCAATGGCGAGACGAACGGGCTACCGGACTGCAGCTGGGAGGAGGCGATGAAACAGTATATCTTGACGTTCCCTTGATTCTTTGGTGGACCTTGGGCGGCGCGTGTTCTCTGGGATCACATTCTATCTTACACTTGTATTTCATATACTCTTGCATGCATTCTAACACTCTTGATGATTTGATTACATACGGAACTCGTGAACGGAGTGGGGTACAATGCGACTTCAAACGGTACATATATAAGAAACGCGGATCCAAACCACAAACGTCGCTCCGAACCAGGGTAACATGAACGGAACACCTCGAATATTGCCCTCCTTCCTTCGCGCGAGCTCGAGCTTCGACGTCGGATAGGCACCTAGTTGAGCACAATATCGACGTCGACATGACCGGCTTCTGATGTATCGATGTAGGTGCTAACCTCCACGTCACCTTCCAACGGCACTCCGCGATACATCACAGTGAAGTTCTCCTTCGAGAGCCCTTGCGTGTCTGAGATCCAACGGAAAAGACTCGAGAATGGGGCGTCGCGTCGACTCGAGTAGATCCCCACTCCCTCCTTCGACATGAAGACGTGCAGTTTAATGATGTCTCCACCTGTGCGAAGAGTACAGTAAGCACATGTTGATGAGGCAAAAGCAAGGGAAAGCCCTGACTAACCGCGGAACAACGTTTGTCGATCCGCGACCTCCACACAAGAAATGCGGTCTCTGACGAGCTCCCAAGCACACTCTGCAATTTCGATCTTTGCTCCAATGCCTAGCTGCGTGGTTCTGAAGACCAGAGATTTCCCTTCCAGAGCAGGAAAATGAATATACGCGAGATCTCTTGCGTCCTTGAGCGAGACACAACACAACGGGAAGGGTTAGTACGAGAAAATAGTGTACGCGCACGTGTACTTACGTCGTACGTGCTGGGAGTAGCCACCATAACCGCGTGCATCCTGTATTTTATCGTCAAGGTACCGGCGACGGCATCAAGGTTGGGAGGAGGATTGGCCATCGCGAGACGAGGTCTATGTGGGCAGTGCGGTGGATACACGGGAAAGGGAGACAATGCGTCGCAGCCGCATTGCCCTCGCTGTGTTATATACACGAAAACTTGGCGGGTGGTTCCAAAGCAACTGACAGGGTCAGAGCACCGAACGAAGGACCAAAGCATCGGGAGAAGGATCAAAGAAGGCAGGTGCACGAACACGCCACCACGGGACTGGCAGAAAGTGCTGATCTAAAGAAGTCACGCAGTTCTCTTGACAGGCAATGTGCGTGCGCGAGTTCAGTGAACGGAATGCTGTGGAACACTGGAACTCACCGAAAATCTTCGAGAAAGTTGCATTTGTCTGTCGATGGTCATTTTAAAGCCTCAAAGCTTCGTTATGCGGACACTCTAACAGAGAGAACTCACCGCAATACAACACATCCGAGTTGAGATCTTCAAAGATCGACCTTCGACGCTAGGCAGTATCTCAGGTGGGAGACCGAGTTGAGACGCAATGTCGTTGTGAATTCTTCTAAGATATCAGAGTCAGTCGTGAAATGGTATGTACATGGTCGATAACTGTGTAATGGAGTGAGAAGAAACAAAATGATGTGAACAAGAATGTCATGCAACAAGTGGGAGGAGTCATAATAGCTGATAATACAAAGGAGCCATGCGTAAAAACCCGTTATCTAGCGTTCCAGTCTTTTCAAACATGAGGAAAGAGATATACCCAGCTATCCTCTCCGTAGGTTTCGTGCTTCATCAAATCATGCGTCATGCATCATGCGTATCATCGTGCCCATGTCCGTGAGGGTCCTCGTGCAGAAGAGCCGCAAATCCAAGAAAGCCATGGTGCTATGTGAACGTCACCGCTCGTCTCTCTCTGTCTCTATCCCTGTCCGTGTCCCGATTGTTGTCCTGGTCGTTTCGCCTATACATGATCGGTGTGCTGGAGTCCGCCGATGGTTGAGGGGAGATTTGTCCGTCCGGTTGAGTTGACCCGCTATATCTGTCCAGAGACTCGGTCAACTGGAACGTGAGCTGCGTGGAGGGACTCTCCGTCAGAGTTATTCGAGGTTCCATGTCCAAAGGAGAAGGCGAGCGAGTGCGAGGCGTCGAGAGCGGGTTGGTTGTGGCGCGGGAAGAACCGTAGTCGTCGCGATCGACGGTGAGGTATCCGGAGGCGCCGTCGTCCAGTGAAGCTGTTGTCCATATACGTACTGCGCCATCGTGTGACCCTGTAGCGAACATGAAGGAGTCCTGTGCGTGGTTCCAAGCTATACAGGTGAGATCTCCACCAAGGACTTGTGCGCGAACGTGGTGCAGCAATGTGGCCGATTCTCGATCCCAGATGTGAATGTCACCGCCTAATATGCAAAACAATGTTCAGTCTCAAGGTGGACGAAATGACGATGATTGCATTCTGACCTTTTCCAGCGCACAAGATCAGCTGGTCGTTTTTGCCACCGAAATAACTTGGTCCAGCAAAGTCCACTGTAACCTTGGGCATGTACGTGTGTCGTAGCGATAACCGTGACCCTTCCTTGAGCAGTTCCAATTTCCATAGTTGCGGCGGAGCCTGCACAGTAATGGTGAGCGCCCTGCTTTCAGAAAAGAGCTTGAGCAGTTAACCTTATTCTCGTAACTGACCAGTGCCACTTGATCATCTCCTGCCAGAGTGATGTCCCGGACTTCGTGAAGGACCGGTACACGACTAATGCAGAACGTTAGTGAGATCAGCACCACCAGCATGCGCAACATGACTGACTTTTCGATCTCTTTCTTGTCCAAGTTGTACGCTACATAGCAAGACACATATGAGCTTCAAGCGCCACGCGCAACGGATGCAATCTCACTTACAGATGATCTGTTTCTCGGCCCGACTCTTACTGGGATGCAAGCCGTCCTGCGACGCCGTCAAAGACCCTACGACCAACATGCGTTGGCAGTTCTGCGTGATCGCAACGTCGTGCACCATCATGCGTTCGAAATGATACTGATCCAAGACCTAGATCGCCAAGAGGAACGTCAGAGCAAGTCCTTGAAAACATGAGGTGTGGAGTGCGTACATGGCCAGAGACATCCTAAGAAAGTGTGTGTGTCAGTGGAAGAGGAATGGTAAACTTGCTGGCTCGTCACTCACTAGTTTGGTCACAATCTCGCCTTCTACGGACAAGAATGCTGACAGAGGAACCAAATTAGCTCTGGCTGCAAGACGTGGAGCCGAACAAGACGCCTCACCTTCACCACCAGGCATCCACGCGACGGAATGCACTGATTGCTTGCGATCAATCGTCCTCTTACACACACCTTCCTGTAAGCCAAGAGGGCGTGTTCAGATGATGCATAGATGAAGCAGAACAGGTGGTTCACCTCCGTCCACAGTTTGACTCCGCGACCGAGCTTAGTGAGGAGCGTGTTGCCACTTGGCGACCATGCTACTTGACCGACGAAACCTTGAGGATGCGCCAGGACACGATGTGATGTGAATGGCACCTGGGCAAGCGCAGTCAGCTCCTTCTGTTCCACAGATCCAGCTTTCAGATACCGCTTACTCCAACACGGAAGATGACAGATGTCCTGTCCCAACTGAGAAAACACGATGAGATCAGTCAAGGCTCTTGGTATCTAGATCATAGGGGTTGAACATACCTTGACGTAGCCAAAAACTTGCCATTAGGCGAGAACTGCAAATGCCTGACCAACGCCGAATGCGCCGCCAAATCCTGCGTCGTCTCCAACGCCCTCAGCTTCGGCACCAACGCCGCCACGCGCGAGCTCTTCAGCAACGCTGGCGGTTCCGTAGCCCGTCTTGCTTTCGAGGCCTCTGACGACATCGTCCGCTGCCGCTGCGGCGTGAACGCGCTGGCAGCGTTCGCACTGCGCGTCATCATCATCACCGAGCGCACTGCTTGCCTGAGTCGCATCGGCCTGCTTGCAGACTGTTCTCCACTTGATCCAGTCTCTGACGTGGTGCTCACCCTTGGCTCCGCACCGTCGAACAAAGTGTTGGACTCGGCAATGGTGGGCAGCGTCGTCACCGTCTCGGACATCCGGCCTGTAGGTCTACCGTAAGGTGAGGTAGGGGACATCGGCTCTGGACTGAGCGACTGTGGAATAGGCGATCCTAAGGACCCAATATCGTTCTTCTCCCGGTCGTCATCGACGGTGCTGGTCCTGCGTACACGCAGCACTTCCATTGTAGAGTTCCGCACTTGCAAGAAGAAGTCGCCCGCGTCGCTGCTCCGCCGTCTGCTCCAGTACTTGATCTTTTGCGCCGCTGCACGGGGCTGATGGAACATCCAGCCGATGGCAGGAACGGCGTACAGCTGGATCTTGGTTTCTGAGAGCGCGTCCGCGAGCCATTTCGTGCCTTTGTGTTGGTTGTAGATCCATCGTTCGGAGGCGAACCAGGTGGACACGGCTGCGAGACCGAAACAACTGCACGCGGAGAAGACTGTCGTTACCGTAGACACAACTCTATGCTGTAGTGGCGTTATTCATTGTCGATGAGGCTCGGATGATGGATTTAAACATACCTGTTGCGAGGAGTACGTGAACAGCACAAGTCCCATTGAAAAGCAGGCAACAGACAGAACCAGGAATACCAGCGGTGATCGTTTGATCCATATGAGAACCCACCACGGCACTCGATGACCAGGAGACCGACTACGAACACCGAAGGTGAGATTCGTGACCTTCCAGCAAGTAAGATTTAGGCAGACGTACTACATAGCTTGCTTCCATGTCAAACCAAGTAGACTGTTCACAGCGGCACCAATGGAAAACACGAGCGAAGTGAACCAAAAGCCGTTCACCGAGTCCGACAACGGGTCGCCAGTCTTGTCGAAGGAGAATTGCAACGTCGTCGCAGTGACGGCTGAGAAGAACGTCGCTACTGTCGACAAGTTCAATAGGTTTGCAGCTGCGTGCTTCTGCGCGAAGCGAATCGTCGGTACACCTGCCACCAGAAGAATAGGGATCGAGCATGAGGTGTGCGCCTATCAGCGAGGAGGATCGGAGAAAACCACGCACCGACTTCTATGAATATCGACAGCGAGGAATTTATGCTGTCCAGATGCTCACCCATTTCGGATGTCAAGTCATGGAGGTATCGTTGTACAGCAGGGTATTTGAACTGTCCTGTTAGGTAGGGGAGCATCAGATATTGCACTCGAAACATAGAAGGCAAATCCTACCTTCGTATACTTTTAAGCAAGAAGCCCAGTACTAGGACGCTGCTAGGTTCATCACTATGCAGATGAAGTAAGTGGTAATGCAATGCATACCTTCAAGTCACCATCGAGTGACATGATGGAAGAATTGACGGCCTCGTCTGTAAATTCCGGGAACTCATTCAAGCACTCCAAGAAGGTGGTAACGTCCTCAGCGAACAACTTCAGCTGCTCCGGGAACATCTGGCAATCGATGTCCTCGAGGGCACTGGTATTGACGATCTGAGTGGACGCGCCATCGCGGGACCGTTTCCTCAGTTTCCGTATGGCGGGGTTGAAGACCGCCTCGCGCGGTTCACGCGTGATCTTGCGCGGGAACAGGTCTGCCGCGTTCTCTCGGAAGAGGAAGAGGATTTGCGCCAGGCGTTCTCGGAGATGGAACGCTGAGGAGAGAATGCCGACTGACGAGCCTAGTTGGCGGGCTGCATTGGCGAAGTTGCGCAGCTGTGGGGAGGGTGTATTAGGGTGTGTCATGGAACTTCCAAACGGACAACACTCACTTCACGATCGAGATTGGTGATGCGCCTGTCAAGAAGTTCAGCAACGCTTGACGCTGACAAACTGGACACACGTACCTTTGGAACATATGGAATGCCTCGGCACCCACTTTCTGAAGGTGCTCGTCGACGGTGGCTGCAGCGGAATTGTAAGCTAAGTAATGTAGATAGCGGTGGATCAGGTTGAGCTACTCACGGACATCCTTGTCGTCCTCAAAACTAGGCTGACCTGTCTTGACTATACCGCGCAGCTCAGCGCAAGTCGCAACGAAAGAGATGCAGCAAACGTACGCGGGTCCCCGCCATTCATCTCTTCATTTTTGCTCAGCTCCGTCAACGCGTTGAGCAATGTCATCAGCGTCTGTTTTCGGTGGTGGTGATCGCTCCGCGCGCCATGATCACTGCCTATAGGCGGAGTGGCAGCGACTGACACGGTCGGAAGGGCGCTGAAGTCATTTGGCGGATATGTCGCAGTGTCACTTGGTAATTGAGGACCTACATAGGTGACCAAAGGCGTGAGCGATTTGTGCCAGTGGTTGAGAACCAAAGTTACACACCTCGTCCCATCGTTCATACAACGCTGACGCACAAGGGTGTCGTTTCGGTATCGTTCAGATGTCGTCGGAGGCGTGCAGTAGAAATGCGTCTCTTGCAATGGTCGAGAACAAGAGTGTACAATGGGCAGAAGGTTGAGAATGCGAGAAAGAAAGTAGTATTTTTGGAGAAATGAGGAGGGCGGGAGGACCGCTAAAATCGGGGAGAAGGAATGGGAGAACCTCCGGACCCTCTGAACAGAATATTAGCGTCTAGCATCCGCCTCATGTCGCCCTCCGAAGCCGCCGGACACGACCCTGATGGAACTCTCGAGACTGATACCCTGCAACCAGAAGCGCGCCTGCCCAGGCCACTCCGAACATTGCAAAGACTTGGCAGAGTCACGGTCAAGATATCGCTGCTACCTGTTCACAGTATACTTCCATCTCGACATCGTCTGAGGAAATCTTCCTTGAACTCTCCGTCATTCTTCCTGCCGCTACCACGCGACTCAACCATGCCTAGAGTCCAAAGAGACGTGCCTCCCTGGGAGATCTACGCAGAGAAACTGATGCATTGCGGTTACGGATATCCACTCTGGCATCCAGAGCCCCACAATGGAATCGAAGTGAGCATCGGCGATGTGGGCGTTGTGCAGAACGGGAGCTTCATACCGATGTTCAACACCATTAAGGGTGTTGCGTATGGCGAGTGGACGTTACCTCTAGATTTCGAGGAATTGCCCCAACTCAATCCCCAACTGTTCGCTGAGTATCTTGAATACTCTGGAGGTGGAATCATCACAGATGCCAGATATATGCATGGTGATCCGTACGTATATCATTCACCAACTATTTGCTATCCATTCTTACCTGGCTCCTGTTCAGCTCAAATCCATCCGACTTCGTCATGCCTGGAGGTTCGCATGCGATCACGTTCATACGAGATGATGCTCGCTCAAGCAACCTCGCGCGACTTAAATTTGTGGATCGCTACGTCATCAAGAATCTACCATCCTGGTATGACTCCGTGACCGTACAAGGCGACGCATTCCGTAGGGAAGACATTGTGTTCGTGAACGGGTTTACCAAGACCAAATCGTGGGGTGTCGCTGTTTACAGTATCGACTCACCCAGGATCGACGTCCAGATCTCAGGAAATTATCGAGAGACGTGGCCGAGCATACATGCGACGGTAGATCATGGAAGGCTATCGCTAGAACAGAGATGGAGTCCCGATGATGAGGTTAGGGAGCAAGCAAACCAGTGCTTATTCTTGCATTACATGAAAGTGGTGCACCGCCCCTTCTTCCTGCAACGCCTCGCAGCTCATGCTGGTCAAGACACGCTCCCAAATGGCCGGAACAAGGATAAGGATGCAGGCGAAAACATACTTCCTTCAGGAAAGCACGTATGGTCGAAGGTAAGACTTGGAGCGTTGAGTTCTGCAACCATCAGCTGATGACATTTTGGTGGATAGAATTACGACCCGCTTGATACTCTCTTCGAATACATTTTCGAGGTGAGTGTTCTCGTATATAGGAGTAACATGCACCGAGTCATAGTTATCAAGCATTCCGATGTTGAAGCTGCTCTTGTGTGCGATGAGGATCTACCTTCCATGAACCATGTGAGTTTCATCCGGCTGACTCGAACATCTATTCCATCCTTCAATCATGTTACACAGAACTTCGAATGGTCGGGAGACGCAGGAAAAGTGAAAGAATTTCTCACTAGACACATGCCAAGGATCGAAATCTTTGATAAAGGTAAGTGCATTGCGGTCAGACTCGAGAATTTGATACTGACTCGCAAGTACACCCCGTCTTCCAGTCGGCATGATCTCAGCAGGAATGGCCGCGTTGCGCTCTTATGCTCGAGAGACAGAGTACCTGCGCCATGACTCCAAACCAGCGCAAGCTGAACCCAGCCGGACAGAACAGGACGGTTCGGACGTAGGGGCGGTCGATCTCGAGCAAGACAGCGGTGACGTCCATCACTACTCTGCGAGCAAGGTGGAGGTTGTCCTGGGAGACATGACCATACCCGACGCCACACACACTTATCCTGGAAGTCATGTTCATGAGCGTTGGTGTACATCAATTGGCGTGTTTTAAAGGTGCATCCGAGTCGCTGTCGTCACGGCAAGTCCACTTCCACTTCCACTTCACGACTCTGTCTGCATCGTCGCCCATGGAAGCTCCTGATATCGCAGAATCGGAATCCTGTCACATCGTACCCGTATCATCGCTTTGAATCCAAATGTGGACACTGTGCGATGTACTGTCCTGCAGTACTAGTAATGTACTTACTGCGTGATAGTGGTAAGTGCCCTGTCCTGCCATGCAATTCGTGTGCAATTGACAGTGCGAGCGAACATTACGCAGTGACCGTCACACAATCACATCCGATGCGATAATCATATCGCATCATATCGCCTTGATATCGCCTCGTTATAACGCCTCGCCACGAGCCTGTGCTGTGGCGAGCCGTAAGAAGTACCGTACCCCGACTTTGATCAGCTTCGAGAAAGTCGACATGGGAAACATCATCTACGCTGCCTTCACACGGCCTCACCGTCATCTGGTGAACGATCTCCTCGCGGAAGTGGCTCAAGCTTCAAAGCCGTGTTGAGGCAGACATTGCTCCAAAGTCATCTTGCCATGACAGCTGACACGGGAAACGACTCGGACAGACTGAAGTACGGTCGTCTTTACATGCAGTAAGTTCCGTATCTGCCGTACAGTGATTCGAACGATTCATCTCACGTAGACTTAGTTATTTAGGCTCTCGTAAAGGATACTACGGTCTACCCCTCTGGTACGTATCATGATTCGGTACTAGCAGCCCAGAACTAGTGACTACTGCTTGCCATTTGTCTTAGGAATCCGGAGCCATTCGATTCGTACAATGCGGTCGCCGTTGGAGACGTCGGATATATACTGGACGGCCAATTTCGCCTCTTATTTCGAGCAGCAATCCCGCAAGGCGATCGTGTACCTGGACATGACGTTCCAGAAGACTTCACACCTTTGAATGCGGGCATTCCACTGATTCAGATAGAGCGAGATCCTCAGATTTTTGCCTCTCATGCGTCCACGTACGTTTCGCAAAGAAGTCAGATCTTTAATCGTACCGTGCTGATCTGGATGACTGTGCCATCTAGACCCGTAGCATCCAAAGGCTTGATGCAGGAATGGGTCGATGACTTCGGATCTCGTGCCCTGCCTCCAATTCGAACGTTTCCTCCCGGCGCAGTGCTGCAGACAGGAGAGTACTCAGAAGTCTACAAAACTTTGAACGACAAAGGATACAAACGATATCTGAAGAAAAATTGCAAGTCGTGGATGAAGTTAGCTGCCTCTCGAGGACTTGATATCATCCCTGAAGAGCTCATCCTTGTGACTGGCTGTTATTTGACGGACAGCTACACTATCCTCGTATCGCCTTCGACAGACGAAGAATCTCATATCGGTCTTCGTCTGCCGCAAAGAAACCGTCGTTCAAGTATTGTCCAAGCTGGACGGCCTGGCGGCGGGCTCGCTGATTTGTCCTGCAGATACTGTGTCTTCCTGCAAGGTCTCAGCGTCTCACGGCGCTGGATTCGGCTGCCTCTGAATCAAACTGCTTCGATCGACCCCACTGGAGGGCATCTGCGTTGGAGTACAATTATATTTGCACCAGTGCAACAGCAGCCCATACGTTCGGTGAGTCCGCCCTTTCCAGTGAAATAATGCTTCCAATGGATCTCATGAATCACATCTTCAGAATAAAGTTGTCAAGCAATTACAGACTGAGATTCTCGTGAGTATCAAAAAACATCATTGGGCTTCTAGTATTTGACGTGACTCGCTCTCAAGAGTCAGGTCAGACCGTCAAAACATCGATTGTCTGTGATCGCAACTTATCCGATACCTAATGCCGAAAATTCCGCCAGTCATCAGCACTTTACAATTGCGTTCAAACTGCAGCAGAGCGACGCCATCGTAGCAAACGGTGATTTGCTTGCAAACGAAGCTCAGATCGACCAAGATCCCGATGTGCATGCAACCCCGGTGGATCCTGTGGAGAGCCCTCTCGAGGACGAGACTATTTATCAACGCTTGATTGACGATATGTGGGAGGTAAACGAAGGTTTGTTGATATGTTCGTCGCACACATTGATTGCAATCCTCTGCAGGGGCTGACACATGAAGCCGCAAGGGACTCAATCCATGAGAAGCGTTATCGAGCCATTCGGATGGCGGCCAAACACCTCGTTATCCCCCGTGCGGTTCTGATACAGGACAAAGTTACGATCCAGGCCGAGGACGCGCTTTATGTGCGTGGCACTTTCTCAAAGGTGTACTATGGTCTATTGCAAGGCCAGGCGGTTGCGATCAAATGTCCCACTGTACCGCAGACTTCTGGACCCTTGGAGGCTGCTGAGTTTCGCAAGGTGAATAGCATTTGGTCACGTATAAACGGTTCTGTTGACATGTGTGCTGTTTCCGTCAGATGATGTACCGAGAATCCCTGCTCGGAGTCGGATTGACTCATAAGCACGTCTTACCTTTCATCGGGGTGACGATTATCACTTTCCCGGGGATACCGTGCATGGTTACTCCATGGATGGTCAATGGTCCCCTTAGAAGTTTCTCGGAAAAAGTGCTTAAAGAGCAGATGCTCTCTGATTTTGATTTCTCTGCTGCGGCATATCGATGGGTCAGCATGTCTCAGCTATAGACACTATATAGGTGCTGATTTTTCATTCTATTTATTCGCCAGCTTGTGGAGATTGCGCTCGGACTCCAATATTTGCACGCAGAACACATTGCCCATGGCGATCTTCACTGTGTATGTGACGATCTATTTGGATTCAGTGGTGCCTCTGATGGATTCGATATGCTTAGGGAAACATATTGGTCGCATCGGATGGAACATTGCGCCTCTCAGACTTCGGTCTTTCCGTTATGACAGACGGAGCATTGCATGAAAATGAGTCCATTCATTCAATTCACGGAGGTGGGGCTGAACATTGGAAAGCGCCTGAGCTTTTCGGCCTGGGGCACTCCCTATCGCGAAGGCCAACTTTCCATAGCGACATATATTCTTTTGGCTGTGTGGTATATGAGGTGAGAATTCCATCATTCCATGGGTCTGTTTCTGAGGTACTCTTACAGATCTACGCTCGGCGACCGCCCTTCTCACATATCTCGGGCTATCATCTGGCCAAAACTGTTGCGGTCCGGAAGCGGAGAGCTCCTAGACCACAGCTGCCTGGTGGAAGCCTTATTTCGGACGATTTATGGTCAATCATCTCCGGAAGCTTGTCCTATCAACCGTCGGATAGGCTCTCTATCACAACAATTCTCGACAAACTTGCCGGGATTGCTGTCACACCTCCAGGTGCTAGTTCGGGGATCTAAGCCGCTGTCAAATCGAGCTCTCTGCTACCTCATGCTGACCTCTCACTCTGCGAGAGATGACCGAGTATTTCCAGGATGTCCACTTTTGCCTCGTCTTTCCTGACGTAGCTTAGCCGGACATCTTCGCATTTCGACTCCTGTATCTTTCAAATCTATCTAACTGCTTTGATCCCCGCTGTATCTTGTAAATTCACCGCGCTGCAACGTTTTTATTTCACGGTCCATGCGACCTTTCCGACGGCATGTAACACATCATAAGGCACGACAGGCTGTAGCTGTTCTAAAACCGCGTCTTTCCTTCGCTCCGCCTTGTCCGCGCCGTCCTTCGAACTGCTAGCTTAGCTTTGCATTTCCGACTCTGATCTCGTCTCCCGTTGAAGGGAGTCTAAGTAAATGGTACACGATTCAATATGCAAGCGAAGCGAACACATTGTCAACAAGTTCAGTACCGTCATATGGCGATTCACGTTCCGTCACGAACACGTGCGAAGTGTGACCGCGTGACCACTCAGCAGGGTTCTGCGGACAGAAAAGAGAAAGAGAACAGAAAAGAGAAAGAGAGCGAGGAGGTGTTTACTTAGAACATTCACTAGAATGTTAGAAGGCGCTGGAATAAGTAATAGTATGTAGCTGCGCTACCTTCAGCTCATCGCGGTTTCATAAAGCTGTAATATACTCGATAAACAAAATAATGACTACAATGAAGCACCACGATCAGGGTAAAACCTCCATACCACCCCATTCCAAGATCCTAAATAGCGACTTGTCTCTCAACTGGTCGACTTTTGTGAGACCAACTGCTTCCCGCCACATACTAACGTCCCTATTGGCTCGAGCCTTTGATAGCGGCCATGACTCGATGTCATCTGCTATGACACCTTTGAAGATCATGAAGACCCGCACAATGACGTCGGGTGCAGGTGAAACAACCATCGGGGCGGCTTGCTCGTAGGAATCCTGCGGAACGAAGCGAAGAATGACGAACTTGTGCTTGAGCATTGTTGGTAGCCAATACCTGTCATGATGCTGGTCAATCCCACTGTAAGAACCACTGTACAGATGGAAACGCACGTGATGAAGGAAGTTCTGGCTTCGGTGTGTAGGCCGAGGGCCTTCAAACATGCGTCAAGGTAAGGAGTGATTCTGTCGACATGCAACAGAACAGAATCAACGTCCGTGAACGTGGGTTGGACTGGGTTGAAGCCTCTACAAGATTTGCAGGAGAAGCAGCGCGCGATACCGGCGGTGAGGCGGGAAGTCTACTTTGCAGCAAAGGGTTTGTGCTGGCGTAGGAGGCATCAGGATAACATTCGGCAAACTCAATGACGAGAAACACTCACTGGGCTTCCCAGAACAGATAGCTGACCTCCAGACCCGTGCCGACATCGAGCAAGGAACCGTCTTCACGAGTGACAACATTCCACGTAGTGCCTTGCCCGTTCCCTTCTTTTGTCTTCACCAAAGCGATAGGGGAAACGGGATAAAGAACCGAGAACTCCCACTGGGGAGAGAGTGACAGTTGGACAGAAACCTGCTGCGATTCGGGTGTCCAGATGTAGATGACTGGTTTGCCACCGAGTAGGCGAAGAAAATAGTAAAGTTCACAACGGCCTGAGAACCAAGGACTCCCGAGCATGTCTGCGACTGTCTTATCTTGGCAACAACTCACAGGATGACTTGAGCCAGGTGCCATGAGGGCAAATGCACGCTCGTCGTGTCCAGTACGCCTGCTGAGAATGCGAGCGATGTCCGACAGGGGGGTGGTATGCGTGCATGTCACCGTCACTCTTTCGTTCGAAGGGCCAATCAAACGGAGTTTCAGATCGCCAACTTCTGCGTGATCCGAAAGAAAGCTCCTCAGTAAGATATCTCCTGTAAATATTCGATGAACGTACCTGGATCGGGGAACAAGTCTCGAGCCACTTCTACGTATCAACTCGCTTCATGAGTTGGACAACGCACACATAATGACATCGTACTTACGCAACGCAGCTGCATTCATCGATGTCTCGATGACCTCAAGCGACGATATAGACTTGATGATACCATGCCAATTTTCGGCCGTGATCTCTACAGGTTCTGCGTCTTTGAAAATGGCATCTCCCTGAGTCGTCCAGAGATGCACCTCCTTCTGAGAAAGAAGATCAAAGCTATTCTTCGCAAGCTTGAGTCCGTCCTTTCCGCGACATTTCTAAGTCTGGCATCTCCTGCACATTTTCCGAAGATGAACACACCTTGTAAGTTCTGGGACGGGTGACTAGAACCATATGCTCTTGATACTGGAGGGTGAAGCGAGGCTGTTCGAGTCGAAGCCTTTGAGAAGTTGAGCCTGTTTTAGTTGTGACTTTGGGCATCGTCGTTGCGTTCTCTGGGTGAATGACGAACGTATCGCAGAAAGGGTGGCATGGTTAAACGGCACTTGTTCAAGCTTGGCCCTCTCTGCACGCTAACTATGCATCCGCGAAGGGCTTGGCGGCGGAATCGACGGATGTGTCCTTGGGCGCCTATAAAGAGCCCTGATGACCATTTCGGGAAATGTATAGAGTTAAATTATTCTATGGGCCATTAAGTAATATTGGGAAACGAGAAAACCCTCACGGCGAGTCTCGCGCCGGCCGCTACTCCCGAGCCTCAGGCTCTCAGTCCGTTTGTCCCTCTTGCTCTCTCGAGTCCTCGAATTACAAGCCACCCCGCAATCCAAGTGTGCGACGCTTGATCGCCGTGGACAACCAAACCCATCATGGCCAGCCACGAGCCAACCGATACGCCGCGACGCACATCCTCCGAGGAGTCAGATTCTCGGAGGTCCTTTGACAGCGAACGTTTACATTCGCCTCCGCCACCCACAATACCCAACGGCATCAATGGGAAACACGAAGAGGACGATGCAGAGCTGGAGGGTATGGATCCGATCCAACGGTTGCAGCACGAGCTGCATCGCACAAAGGAAGAGAAGGAGGCGTTGGCCGCGCAGTATCGTAATTTGCTGTCCAAGCTCACTGCGATGCGGCAGAGTCTGGGGAACAAGCTGAAGCAGGACGCCGTACGTTGTATGCAATATGATGTTCTCTGTGGCAATATTTCGATAACAATACCGCATTACTTGTCTAGGAAGAGCTTGATCGACAGGAACAGCTCGTACACTCATTGACGGCGCAAAATGAAGACCTGGCTGCGACAGTGGAAACGTTGAAGGCTGAGCTTATCTCTTCGAACGAAGAGGCCGAACGTGCGTCCAGGGAGCTGGAAGTCATGCGAAGTCGAGCACTACAGGAGAACGCACAGGAGGCATACCAGCGAGAACGAGAGGTGAGGGAACTGCAAGCAGACCTGGAGCAGTGTCGAATAGAGCGGGACGAGTGGGAGGGCCAAGCGATGCAATCACAAGTGGTGTCGGACGAGGTGCGGTCAACGGTGGAGACACTGCGGCGCGACTTGGAGATTGAGAGGGAGGCGCGGGAGCACGATACGGCGGAACTGCGGATTGAGCGTGAAAAGTGCAGTAATCTGCAGTCAGTGCTAGAAGACTTCCAATCAGGTACGTGTCCAGTGGGGTAGCATTGCCTTGGATGCTTACCTGCCTTTTCTTCCTCAGCAAAGGATCACGAATTGAAGCAAGCAATCAAGGAGCATGAGACTCAGCTACTGCAAATCACTCAGTCCCTTGCTGAATTCAAGCATCGAGCCATTACAGCTGAGGTTCGCATACTGTCTTGTATCTTGATTTCTCTAATACCTGGTCAACAGATGGAACTAGAAGAATCCAACACGAGCTCGTCGCGGACGGTTGAATTAGAGAAAGAGGTCAAGGAGAAGAATCTCCTCATCAGCAAACTACGGCATGAAGGTGAGTGTTTGCCCTACTTCGAGTCATACTCTGCAAAGGATTGATTTTCGGTCCTATTAGCTGTCATAATGAACGATCATCTCATGGAAGCTTTGCGCCGATTACGCCGCTCATCATCCGATACAAATGTCGATCGTCGTCTGGTGACAAACGTCCTCTTGTCTTTCCTCGTCACTCCAAGAGCCGACCCCAAACGCTTCGAGATGTTGTCTCTTCTATCATCAATTTTGTCCTGGAATGACGACGAACGGGAGAAAGCAGGGCTGCAAAGGAAGGGTGGGGCGTTACCCAGTACAGGGTCGTCAATATGGGGCAGGGCGACCAGTCCGAAGGGTTCTGAGCTGGAGAAAGGCGACGAAACAGAGGTGCGTGCTCGTTCTACTTATCCTGTAGCTTTGCATTGCTCACTTCGCATCACTCGTTACAGTCGTTCTCTCGTCTCTGGGTCGAGTTCCTCCTCACAGAGGCTGCAGCAGGCGAACTCGTGCCTCCACCACCGCGGTCGCCTTCCCGAGGCAACTCCTCTCTTCCTGCCTCACCTCGTCGACCGTCATTCTCTCCTTCGCACCTTTCACCGACAGCACCACGGACAGCTCCCCGATTACCCAGCTTCAGCTCTGTGGCAGCGATGGCCAGCTCACCGAACCTTGTCCTCCAGCAAGCACCATTAGGAAAGGGCAAGGAGAAGGCTACAGATCTATCGCCGTCGTGATTCCCTTTTTTCATGCTGTTTATTCCATTTGCATTGGATTCGGTCTGTTCTGTCACATTATCCCTTATCTGCATGTTCAAGGATTCACCTTTTCAGATGGACTCACTTTTTCGCTCATTCCTACATATACTTAGCACCTGCCAATATATCATATATCCCGCTGCTGCATCGCAGAACACCTTCACGAGCAAGTTTGCGTTCTTGGGCGATGCAAAATACAGTACCCGGCCGTCGCCCAGAATGATCCGAGCCGAAATTTCTCGGTGTTTGCCGACCCGCACAGTCGCGCGTCGCGACGCGTCTTGTTGCTTTCGAATTTTCATCTCTCTTT
Source organism: Steccherinum ochraceum (assembly GCA_004332605.1). NCBI lineage: Eukaryota > Fungi > Basidiomycota > Agaricomycetes > Polyporales > Steccherinaceae > Steccherinum > Steccherinum ochraceum. Next base: position 20,845 of record RWJN01000117.1, on the reverse strand, counting down.
ACCCCCTCATCGCGTTCTTCCCCTTCTGCGTCTTTCCGCAACCTCCATAAACACTCAAAGTCGATTGAAATGCCTAAAGATTCGAGCAAAGGCGCGACGGCGGTGTCGAAGTCGGGTCGGCTTTTCACATTGCGCTACGATACGCGTACCATCCTCGTCCCTCGCCCCCAGTCGTACCAGGTGAGTACACAACGACATTCTTGGTCTCCACAGACGCGTCTTACGCGCGTCCATGTAGTTTGCTACGCAACAGGCGCGAAAGCACTTTAAAAGCATTGGGGAGAAAGGCGTGATATTCCGGACGGGAGAAGTCGACGCGTTTCCGGGGCAGACGGTAGAGGTCACGGAAGACATTTGGGTGGACGTGATTGACAGCATCACCTCACTGGAAGTGGTGAAGATGAACGACTCTGCAGAAGATCTCGCCGTCGTGCAAAGGGCCCCTGCCTTACCGAAAGCCGAATCGCTCGACGGGCAAGCTGAAGAAGGTGAGGGATTCATATCCACTTGATGTATGGTCTCTGAATCTACGCACATCAGCACTGGAGAAGAGAGAGAGAATCACTGTCACTTTTGCAGGCTGGTCTCGTGGAGTGCAAGATGTGACATTCACTTGCTACCTTACAACAAGGCTAGGTACTCTGTTCCGGGCATACTGTGCACGGACCGGTCGATGTGAAGAAGACTTCAGATTTATTTTCGCTGCGGCCCGCATGGCCGCTCATGAAACTGTCGGTCGCTATGTGCTAGCTTTCGAAGGGCCTTATGTCATTGATGTTACGCCGGTGCAAAACGGAGGAAAGCCAATTATCTACGTGTGGACACCACAGCCGCGTCAAGTTTCAGTCAATCTGTCCCTCATCCCTCAATGGGAATTCTCAGCTCTTTACCCCGTCGCACCTATCATTGCGACCAAAAACATACAAGGAACAGGCCAAAGCGCGACTTGGGAGGTCGCTACTCGTGATGATGGCACTCTCCTGGACAAGGCGACCGGTCTCGAGGTGTCCTATCTGTTTTGGGAGGCTCAGTGAGTATTAGAAGTCAAGTTTCTCCAAACTGTTACTGATATGTCCTACAGCACGACTAAAGCTCTGCGAGGAAAATTGGACTCACCGCCGGTCTCACGTCCCTCATCTCCTGCGCCGACGGCGGAGGCTTTTGACCCCGTCAATGCCAGTCTTTCGGATGAGGACTCCGTGCTGCTGCGCGTCGCCGACATGACACCCTACCTCGATGCGTGCCTTCGTGCTCTTGGTCTCCACGTTGCAGCAAGGTCCGACTTCATCACGTACGTTTGTGATCAAGCTGTCTCCACTCTCCGTCACTGATGACCGTTTAGATACTGGTTACCATCTCTGCTCAAGCACGAATACGTCGCTCTCCGCTTCGTTCCGCAGGAGTCGTATGAGCAGGCCGCGCCGTTGACTGTATCGCCGGCGCCGGACGTCGTAGTCCGTGTGTTCATGATCTTCCAAGGTGTCTCGCCCGATGAAGTGGGCTCTTGGTCCGCTGCGCAAGCACGCGCTGGTGACGATGTCGCGCTTTGGCGTCGCGTTGTCGGCCTTGCCGCAGAAGATCAGTTGCAAGACAAGTCATTGTCCCGAGTACTGGAGTGGGGTGGAATGGAAGTTCTTGCTTAAACAGCTTTTGAACGTATATGCTATCCTTCATCTCTTATTGATATAGTATTTACTCTGTTGTACACTGAAACCTTTGATTTGGGTAGCCGTCTTCGATGTTCACATGCACACTCCCATAAGTTCTATCATTGTCTTTGTCTCTTCGATGTCTCGCTATCATTCTATTGTATTGAGTTTGGTGTGTTCTACGTTCCTTCGTCAGCATACACTACTTAGTCCATTCGTATATGTGGAGCATTAACCACCTACTATTCATCGTATATCCCGTTGTTGCATCGCAGAATATTTTTATGAAGGAAGGGAGCCTGGGCGAGACAAACGCTACTCAGAATGAACGAGATTCGTTCGAAGATATACCATTCCGAGCAACACGAGGACTGTATCGCTATATTATAAACACGATTGCTATGAACGAGTCTTATCCGATCTGTAAGGTTCGACGTCCTCAAAGCATGTTGTCTCATCGTTGTCATACAGCCTCATTCCCGTCATCAAGCTTTCAAGCTTTGGCGAGTTGTTCGACTATCATCGGGAACGCTGGCGTCAGGCTATCTTCGCCCACTGTTGGGTACTTGATAGCTGCCAGGTTCCAGAAAACCTTCCGCTCGTCCTCAGGAAGGTGGAATTTGAAGCGGTCAAGCAACACGGCCAGCACAATCTCTGCAAAGAGCCATCAGCGGGAAACCAGATGGCACAGTGCGCGGACCACTCACTCATCTCGAGCTGAGAGAATTTGAAGCCGCTGTGAATCACAGTTAGCACGAGCGAACAAGCCTGTTAACAGACGTATGGCTCACATGCAGGAGCGAGCTCCTCCGAAGAAGGTCATGCTGAGATAGAGAAGGTCAGGAGCGGTCAGTGTGGAGTCGAGTTCGTATAGTATCGTTTGACTTACAGATTTGAGTAAACTCCAGGAATGCGTGCATTGATGACGGCATCCGGAAGGGGAGAAAGCCAGCGTTCTGGCTTCCACTCCAGTGCGTCTTCGCCCCAAAGTGCCTTGTTCCTGTTGCACGCGCGGATACCGACGATGGTTATAGTGCCCTTCGGAATGACAATCTCCTTCATCATGGAGCCGTCGTTGCTACGGATTGGCTGAGAAAGGGGAAGAGATGAAGTTTGATTGGCTCTGTGATTTCAGCCGTGGTCAGATTGAGAAAGACGGGAAATTCTGGGACGTTCTTACTGTCTGAACACCCAATTGACCGGAGGATGTCTACAAAGATTTGAGATCAATGTCGTCTTGCACAACGTCAAGTCTGCATCACTCACAGGCGCAGAGTCTCGCGACAAATGGCATCCATGTAAAGGAGTCCATGCAAGTCATCATAGCCGATGAGGTCGCCTTGCTTGGCAGCCCTGATCTCCTCCCGTAGCTTGTCTTGCACGTCCTGGTGCTCGGCCAGGAGTTCTAAGATCTGGCTCAGAGCACCGGAGGTCGTGTCCGTGGCGGCAAGCAGTAGGGTGTTGATATCCTGTCAGAGTTCGAACGGAAAGGCACAAAAGACACAACGTACAGCATCTGACCGAGCAAGTCTTCTTCGCTCAGTCTGTCCTCGTCAGAAGCCAACGTGTTCGCGTTCACTGCCGATTTATCAGCAACACGCATGGAAGACTTCGTGGGAAGCATGACACCCACGCAATATACTCATGATGTCCTTTCCCCGCCCAATCTGTTCCTTCACAGCCGTATCACCCCTCGCCAGTGCGTCTCGCTTGCTCTCGTAGACAGAGACAGACATATGATTCAGCTTGTCAACAAGCTTCAGCACGTTTTGGAACCCTCGCCACGGTAGGTGGTCCAGTAAAACGCGTCTGAAAGAGATGTGTTGTATGAATGCGACATATGGAATGAGGAAGCGGAGAGGTCCAAAGGTAGTGAACATGGCCGGGCTTAAACGGCAACGGAAAATGAGTGAGTGGCCAAGATCATCAACCAAGCTCACTCACATGAAAGCCTTTATGGCCTCGCCGTGCGGGCTGGCGGCGTCCTCTGTCAGAGGGTCGAATGAATGGCCCAATCCGCCCTGTCCTATGAGCTCGAGCGCCGTTCGACCCATCCAGTCAAGTATGTTGATCTCCTTGGAACCGCGCTCAACTCTGGTGGATATTGCGTCGCGAAGCTGGTACAGGGTTGCTGTCAAGATTGAGCCGTCGACTGCGAGCGGGCTTCGTCAACGCACCTTCAAAGCAACCTCGTAGAAGATCGGTGTCATGTCTCGCATATGGGCAATTGAGAAGACTGGGTTTAACATCTTCCTCTGCTTTCGGTGATGATCACCTTCGGCAGCCGGCGGTATGAGCTCTGTGGTTTAGGTCGAACCGCTTCGTTGAAGTGCTCACCGTATGTGGACAGCAAGCCAGGTCCGAACGACAGCTTCATGGATCTATGACCTTACGTCAGACGACGATTCACTGGAGCAGTCATACAACAACAGCTCACTCAGTGAACCAGCCCGGGGGATCAAAGCTGATTTGCTCTTTCGTAATAATATGGTGGAGTGCAAGAGGGTCGAACACAAAGAGAAGCTTCGCCTATCGAGAGGAGAATGTGGGGTCAAACTAACGGCCTCTGCGCGAGAAATAAGGCTTACTCCGAAGAGTCCGTCCACTTTGGCGACACCGTCATAGGTTTCCAGTTGGTCTAGGAAACTCCAGCCACGGCGATCGTAGATTTGGCCGAGGTTTCCCATGGTCACGACTTGAGTCTAAATTATCGCAAACTGCGCGGAGAGGTCAACGACACCTTTCCACCATGAGACAGGTTCTGGGCCTGGTATGTTCTGAAGAGGCGTCCGACCGAACAGAAAGACGAGGGTCTTCCAGATGAGCCAAAGACTGCCGACCACAAGGAGTGAAAGCCCAGGAGAAGATACCAGTACTTGAAGCACAGGCATGGCGGATGACGGTAAGTTACTTGAGAAGGCACCTATGTAGATATTGTGATAGTCCAACTCGGAGCCATTTTATATACACCTAAAGGCAAGAATCGTGAGCATCACGATTCGCAGAAGTGCTTACAAACACCCTACTTTGCTACTGGCAGCGAGCAACAATCTGTTCACTTGAGTACCTGTCCATGGCGGCCGTCAGATGTCTCCACTGGTGACGACGCTCTTGCCGCGTGGACGGCAGGATACTGGCGACATAAGAATTGCGAAACGATGCCGAGTATACTCATACTCCGCGACGCAGAGCAACAACTTGCATTGGGTCATCGCAGGTCATCGCTCGGCCCACCAAGGTCCGATAACAGCGGACTCGACCTTGAGATCACGGTCAGTATAGCTGCATACAAATGAACCCAGATGGACCCCCACGGTAAACTTACATAGCACGAGCAGGCCAGCTAGTACGCGGTGGCCCTTTTGGCAGCTCTTGGAAAACTGTTTTTAATTTGTTGAGCTGGCTGAGCTATGCTGAGCTCTATGTACCGATGAACGATGATTTTTTTCGGGAAAGTCTCTCGGTTTGCGGTTGAACAGCATCTTGAACTTGAGTAGTTGAATGTTGCCAGCAGAATTGTGCCGGTGTAATATTGGAGGATCAAAATACGATCGATGTTGCATCCATTATGTCATTGCCATTAGTAATAATGGTAGCGCCGGCAAGCGGCAACACCCGCTAGCTACCTTCAACTCGGAATGAACGGCGCGTGCGGCGGCGNNCATAATCCGGCATAGAGCTCATAATAACTTACAGTAATAGTTTACCGTAGTCTACGAGAACGTAATAATGGTAGCGCCGGCAAGCGGCAACACCCGCTACCTTCAACGGAATGAACGGCGCGTGCGGCGGCGCATCGGTCGCGGCCACTTCGTGGCAGCTCCCTCAACGCCGCACGCACGAGATTTCATGTACGCATAGACTCAGTGATAGTAGCAAGATCACAGCAAAATTTTGCAACGAGAAACCAAGTGAAAGATCAGGCCTCAGGCAGGAAGAGAGGGCACCGGAGGGCTTGCCGGTGCAGCTGTCAGAGAACCGGGGAAGAAATGAATGATTTGATGGAAAAGATCGATTGCGCGAGAAAGGCGCAACCACACCAGGTGACCGTGGGAGAGCGATGGCGCAATTTCGAGTTTGCCACCAAAAGCTGGACCGTTAGTATAGTACTCCACAGAGACCCACTACCCAAGGTAGCGGGAATCACAATCCAGGATCAAGCAGACGGAAATTGAACGGAACGCACAGTCGCGCGTCGCGACGCGTCTTTTCTCTTCGCCGCATCATTCTCTGGATTCTCGACGCTGGACACGATGCCCAAAGCTTCAACGAAAAACGCGACAGCAGCATCGAAGCTTGGACCATTCTTCACATTGCGCTACGGTGCGCGTACCATCCTTGTCCCTCGCCCCAAGTCGTACGGGGTACGTCCAAACATGACAGCATCTCTGACCTACGCAGACGCATCTCATATAATGAATTCTCCTGTTAGTCTGCTACACGGCTGGCGCAAAAGCACTTCAGAAGTCTCGCGGGAAAGGATCTGCTGTTCCAAACAGCAGAATTTAACACGTTCCCTGGGCAGACTGTGGAGGTGACGGACGACATCTGGGCCGACGCAATCGATAGCATCACGTCACTGGAGGTGAAAAAATTAGTGGATTCCTCTGGGGAAGGCGTGAATGCAAACAGAAGATCGGTGAGCTCTGACATTGTGCTGCTCCCAACTTGGAGAGACAGAGGTAGGAGAATGTCATTTTCGGAACGTGATTGCATTCTGACTTTGCGTCTCAGCGGAGAAGAAACTTACTGTGGGGATACGCGCTTACAGCGGGAGCACTTCTTTGCCTGAAGTTTGCATGGTTGACTGCTATCCTTCCACGCCATGGAAGAGAGTATTTGATGCCTATGGCGCACGGGTTGGTCTATGCGAAAACATGCTGACCTTCCATTTTGAAGGAGAAACCCACATGGACTCTGACGAGAATGTTGGAGACTATGTCTTGCCAGACGAGTATCTCGGTACGACTGCGTATGTCTATGTCAGAAGAGAATTGAAAGGAGGGAAGCCAGTCATCTACGTCTGGACACCGCAACCGCAACAGGTTTTAGTCAACCTGTCCCTCATCCCTCAATGGGAATTCTCGGCTCTTTACCCCGTCGCGCCCATCATTCCAACCAAGACCATTCAAGGAACAGGCCAAAGCGCGACTTGGGACGTCGCTACTCGTGATGACGGCACTCTCCTGGACAAGGCGACCGGTCTCGAGGTGTCCTATCTGTTTTGGGAAGCTCAGTATGTGCACTGCAGTCAAGAGCTTGCGAGGCTGTCGCTGACATTTCCTAATAGCACAACTAAAGCTCTGCGAGGAAGAATGGACTCACCACCAGTATCGCGTCCCTCGTCTCCTGCGCCGATGGTGGAGGCTTTTGACCCCGTCAATGCCAGTCTTTCGGATGAGGACTCTGTGCTGCTGCGCGTCGCCGACATGACAACCTATCTCGATGCGTGCCTCCGTGCTCTTGGTCATCACGTTGCGGCTAGGTCCGACTTCATCACGTACGTTTGTGTTCAAGCTGCTTCTACCTTTCCATCACTCATGACCGTTTAGATACTGGTTACCATCTCTGCTCAAGCACGAATACGTCGCTCTCCGCTTTGTTCCGCAAGAGTCGTATGAGCAGGCCGCGCCGATGGTTGTGTCACCGGCGCCGGACGTCGTAGTCCGTGTGTTCATGATCTTCCAAGGTGTCTCTCCCGATGAAGTGGGCTTTTGGTCCGCTGCGCAAGCACGCGCTGGTGATGATGTCGCGCATTGGCGTCGTGTCGTCGGCCTTACCGCAGAAGACCAACTGCAAGACAAGTCGCTGTCCCGGGTGCTGGAGTGGGGTGGGATGGAGGTTCAGGCTTGAGCAGATCTCAAATGTACCATCTATTGATTGCGTGCATATACCTATTTCGTATTTACTCTGTTGTATACCTACTGAATGCTCTGATTTGAGTAGACAATGTGCACACTACCATAGGCTTATTTCAAGCACTGTAAATGTCTTTATAGTACATCTGCTCGGGCCTTGGCCCGTCTTCATATACAGGACTGATAAGCATGTCGTGCGTCGCTAGTATCGGATACAGCTCACTGATTGCATAAGGCACGTATCTACTACGTCTTGGGTCTGCTCACAGCAACTGCAATACTGGACAGAGAGGATGCCGCTGCACAGGATCCGACGAAAATTTCCACTGGTCCGAAACCAAACTTGCCGTACTTCCCCAACGACGTGGACTGGCCTGCTTCAAGGAGAAGTCCCGAAATGATTGGACCGACGATGGCAGCAACACCTTTGAGGAACGTAATGGCGGTGATAGCAATGGATGCCTGCTCTTGGTTCGGTCCTACTGATTCCGATGACGCTGTGAATGCCGCAGAGGAGAAACCACCGCTCTGCAGAGCCTGACATCAGCACTGGCAAGACGAGCCTGAGGTACTATGTGCATTGCTTACCAGCGCGCCGAAGACGATGGCGAAGGCAAAGACACGTGGAAGCGTGTCCGCAAAGCCCCACAGCAAGAACGCAGCGAGGGAGCTTGCCAACGTAGTAACAAGCATCACTCGTGGGTATGGGAGGTGGTCGCACAGATATCCGATGACAATCTGGCCCACGACACCGGCAGAGTTGAAGAGCGAGAGAACGATTGTAGCCGACAGCGGAGACGACACGGTCTCTGCGAAGATGGCGATGTACAGCGAAACCGGGAAATACGACATAGCTTGCAGTAAAGTTGCGGTGGACTATGATCTCTGTGAGGCGCAAATTCTTCGAGGACTTCGGCAAGATACTCACAAATACCCAGAAGATAGAACGTTTGAAGAACGGAAGTCGTGCGGGGACAAGGCGTGGCCTTGCACGTCCTGACGAAAACTTGGGTACAGGAGTGCGGTGTCGAATCAACCAGACGGAAATGATCCCAACGACAGCCATGAATGCAGCCCAGATCCGAAGTGTCCACCGGAAGCCGACTTCATCCAGAAGTGCTTTTACCATCAGTGGGAACACGAAGCCTGAGGAGAAACATGAACATCTGATTTTGCATGGACCAATCGAGAGCGCATGAGACTTGCCTCCAAGTCCAGATCCCGCAAATATGATACCGCTCGCCAAGCCTCTGCGTCGCACGAACCATTCATTTGTCATGAAGAGACCTGGCCAGTAAAGCAGACCCCCTCCGATGCCAACTCCGATACCTTGAAGGAGAATAAGCAGCTCTATCTGCGACAAGTACATATGAGTGGGGTCATAGAATCATTCATGAATTCAGCTTCTCTCACTCTGCTGACGAAACTCGACAAGAACAGGCTGATAGTGGATAGCGCTAGTCCGGCCCACATGGTCTGCTTATACAGGTCGGGATACCTGTTCAAGAAGAACGCTAAGATGATGCCCTTGAATAATGTATGGGTTTGAGCGTCGCGTAGCATTCTAATCGTAGGAAGCCATGGCACATACCTCCCCATACTCAATCGCGACGGATGTAGGCCCAACCGCCGCAACGGCGAGATGAGACATCTCCTGAAAAGGAGTATGTGTGGTGTAGTAGGCTGATTTACAAATGTATGAGATGATTGTGGCTCTATCAGAATGCGAACGCGCTTACCTTGAAAGATACCATAGCTGTGTGACGTCGAAAGAAGAAAATCAGATTTGACGACCACAAGTGCTCATTGAAGAGCTGTATCATACCTGAAACCGAAGCCCCACACGAGAGTCTCAAGTATGAAGCTGCAGAAGCAGAACGTCCACGCCTGCCGTCCACGATCGACTGGTGGTAGTTGCTGTGCATTCAGTGGCACGTCCGTCTGAGAGGAATCTGCGCTCGAGATGGGTCCACCATGAAGATCGCCGCCGTCGGTTGAGCCTGGTCCACTGTCATTTCTTGCTGAGAGTTCATGGATTTCGGGGTCGGCCGATTGAGAAGAGGGATCTGCTCCCGTAGCCATTCTTCAAGTTCGTGGCCAGCAGAAAGATCTAGAGCTGCCGACAACTTGATGATGCTTTTCAAGTACTTACTTTGAGCGGCTCTCTCCTGACTCATCGCCTTGCGCGGACGCCGACTCCCGAGGCGCAGGGGAGCAGCACATTATCGACGGGAAGTAGTACTATAGTAGTTGCTAGTTATGACGCGAAGTAAATTTTTGAGGCTTACAATAAATCAAGCAGGCTCGGAGGGAGCGCCGCTCTCAACCATTGGAAGCGGCGCGCGGCTGAGTAAGGGAGTCAACAAGTAACAGAAATCAAGGAACACAGTAGCTACGGCGAAGTCTCTATACCGCCCCATTCTAGGATGCGAAACGAATTCCTGTCCTGGAGTTGGTCGAGTTCGGGCAGACCTACTACCCGTCTCCACCGAATAGCGGGATCTCGCACTCGAGCCTGCGCTCTCGGCCAAGCACCGATCTCATCCGACGAGATGCCTTTGAATATCATGAATATCCGCACGAGGACGTCAGGGACAGGTGTGATGTCCAAATTCATGACCTGGGAGTAGAGTGTTTCAGACAAAAAGCGAATAGCGATGTACTCGTTCCCGATGAAAGATGGTAAGAAGTATCTGGTATCATCAGCTTGTATCAATCATGCGCATACTTGCGGTACATGGAGCATACCTGAGAAACGAAGCTCTCGCTTCTACATGAAGTCCCAGAGCTTTGAGAGACGAGTTCAAGTAGCCGACCGACTCCGTAACCCGAAGTAGGACAGAGTCTTCGTCTCCCAATCTAAACCCACATGCGGAGGTGCTGACTTTCGACCTAAACACGGCCTATTTAGGAAAATGCAGCTGCAAGACACTGAGAGTCAGGACTTACCTCATTTCACAAGAAAGAGACATCAACTCTAGCCCAGTTTCCTCATCAAGGAGCTTCCCACCACCGCGAGTGAACATTCTCCAGGCAGTCGTCTGGCGCGAATCGGACGTAGTGACTGGGGCGATGGGAAAGAGGGACGCAAATTCCCATTCCGGAGGAAGAGTAAGATTGACGGTGACCCTTTGAGACTTGGCCGTCCAGATGTAGATCATCGGTTTATCCAATGTTTGACCCAGCTTCTGCTTGGGAGCTATGTATACCGTCTCTGCATCCTCGGAATCGCCGAGGGATTCTCCGACAGTCTGGTAAATGCTCATCCCTTCTGGCTGTGCCCACCAAAGAAGACATATGTCCGCCGGAGAGGAGTCGCCAGTGCTAGACGACATGTGTTTGAAGAATGTTTCTACCACGTCGCGCCATAGAGCGACTGAGGTGCAAGTTACTTGCAGGCGTGCTGTATCTGAGTCCAGATGTCGAACGTCCAGCATAATGGTTCGTTCATCTACCGAACTCGCTCAGCCGTTACACGCGTCACTGAGAGATATTTACGCGTACCAGTCTGAGTGGAGCCGACACGATCTCCCGGGCCATACGCGATGATCTGCAGGCCTTCTATGGTGTCGATGTATGAGCCCCACGATTCTTGCGTCAGGTTGATTGTCTGAAGATCAACTGCCTGACCATCTGCAGATACGTTCGCGTAAGTAGTCCTGAAAGCAATCCGTTTACCCTCAAGAGGCTTCGGGAAAAACTTTCGTGCTTGCTTGACTGCAGCCTACCACACGCAGCTTGGTCAAAATTTATAAAGGCGGGAAGTGATATGCTGTGGCGCTCACGTCGTAGCTCTGGGGTCGGTCTTGTCGGATGAGCGAATTCGTCCCACACTGCAACCAGAACCTGGCATGATTCTTGGGTGCACGCGGCGAGCCTCTGGACGCGCTAACCCGTGGCATGATGCGGTTCTGGAGACGTTCAGACAGTAGTTGTAACTGAAGGAGACAGATGGCGATCCAGCGATGTCAAGGTGGTCTATACTTCTGTAAGAGATTCAGAAAGACGATGACAGCGTGATTTGATTGGAACTTACGGCGGTACGGAGTGGATCAGCAATAGTGGTCGCGGTTGAGGGAAAAGGTGTCTCGTGGGCAAACAATGGATACCTGGAGGAGGCGCGCCAGTCTTCGCTTACCAGCAGGAACACCTGAACCTTATTGACAAACCGCCCAGTGGAAGAATTTTCGAAAAGGAATGTTTCGAACATCAAAACGAACCTTACCAATACAAGTATACAAAGGAATGTGCTGCAAGGAGACGGAAGGCGAAGCGAAGGTAAGCCACCGAATTATGAATACACTAGGTACTCAAAGGGCTTAAAATTGGTCTAAAGATTGAACGAAAAGCTCTCCCGGCAGGTTCCCAAATCATGCTTTGACAAATGTGGTCATCCCTTGAACATTAGCGGCATCTAAGAGCGCATGAGGTCAGACTCAGGACAACAATACAAGACACGTAGATGGATACGTACTAACTGTAAGACCCGAAGCCTTGGCAATTGAGGCGAACTCGAAGGATCCAACACTGTTGGCATCTCCGGGACCGTCCAACGACAGAACATCGATGGCTGTCTTGCCAGCGGCAAGAACGTACAAGAAGCTGTAGAAGAGGTAGTTGTAACCCGATAACATTGCTCATTATGGCGGTACGCACTCTTTGTTTCCAAGCTTGGCGACGTCAGAGTCAAGCGTGGCAGATCCATTTGTCTGAGGATATTGCTGCGCATTATGAAATGATCATGGTCAGCCAACGATAAAAATGACTGAGCGGGTCTTAATCATAAGGATAACTGACCTTCACAACAGTCGGCTTCAGGTTCTGGTCGAGGTTGATCTCCGTCAAGACAGAAGAGCCGGCGTCACTAAGGTAGAAGTTGCCCGTCTTGCTGCTAAATGAGGACCAGCAAGTGGCCTTCTGGCCATCCAAAGCCAGTGAAGTGCTTTGTCCAGAGGCTGCGACGGTTTGATTCGTTGCTCCAGTAACATTGGACGCAGATACGGAGGAAAGGTCGAAAACATCCAGGCCGAGATTGACATCTGCGGAAAGCATGGCATTCTTTCCTGCGAGGGCGGTCAGTGAGAAGGGCCCGTTGGTACCGGCGCCGGGAGGTGTAATCGTCGTGAAGCTTTGAGACAAAGCGCCGCTGGATGAAACGTCGAAGACGGCAATGGACCCTGGAGCACCGGCGACAGTGACAATAAGCTTGTCGTTTGCGTCATTGAAAGCAACTTGGTGAGCGGCGGAGACGGAGGGACCATCGTCTGAAGCCAGATTTAAGGAACGCAACGTGTCAGCTTGGCGGATGAGACCGAGGTTCTTGTCGACTGTATAGCAACTAGATCGTGTACATCAGATACTCGCTTGAGATGGCGAAAAAGATGGCTACGTACTTGACACCGTTCACAAGTCCCGCGTTCAACACGCAAACCTGCGTACCCTTCTTATTGATCGCCGCTGAGACTGGGAACTCGCCCCCACTGGAGACAGGCTGGCCAACTTGCTGAAGACTGGTTGGATCTTGTGGGTTGATCTTGAACATGGATACCGTGCTCGATCCGGCCTGAATGCGAGTCAGCTCGGGGACTCGGGACACATTTTTCGGGTGCGCACATTTACTGCAACCAGGAATCCACCAGTTGCGGAGGCCTTGATCGAGCCTTGTGATTGCAAGCCATCCGGGTCGCCGTTGCTGGTGATATGGGCACCAAGACCTCGCGTAGAAATGGCTTCCTTGAATGCCTGTCGAATAACATATGGGTGAATACACATCGCCGATCACCGTCGTGATCTTGGACGTACCACTTTTCCGTTAGAGGAAAGACTTCCGGCGATGACCATGTTACCAGCAGGTTCGTTCGTTATCACTAAAGGGGAATGAGTAAATGGACGACGCAGTATGGCAGAAACAGACGTACGGTACACAGCCCCGACCTCGTTAGACGATGCAAATGCAGGCGCAGTAGGGTTGGTCGATTGATGAAAAGCAGGCAGCGCAAAAGCAGAAGCGCAGGCATAGACGTAGGCAACGAGGACGGTGGCAAACTTCATCTTGTAGAGTGACGCGAGAAAATGACCTCCGGGGTATGAGTGTTGATGCACGGCACGGAAGAGCTGGGACCGAGAGACCGGCGGTCAATGAAACGAATGGGAAGGGAAGTGCTGGAGCAGCTGAATGTTGACCGTCGTCCTATGTGCCGTCTTTATAGCGTTGGATAGGATCCTCGCTTACGGCGCACGACGGTAGCTCCACTGCGTCGGTTCCTGATGTAGATGTCTCACATAGTATGGACGGGCGGCATCTTCTTGCTGCGTTGACAGACAGTGGTGATGGAAACCGTCAGTATCTGGTTTTCACGGGCACATTGCCGTTGGTCCTCTGCTCGCCAAAGCTGTAAATGATTCAGTAAACAGCGGCAACAGGGAACTGGCATACTCACGACGATGAAGGGACATAGTCGCTGATCCTGAAGCCATCCTGGAGCAGACCTTCCGCGCTTGACCAACCCCCATACGCCTCCCAACAAACCCCACAGTGAGGACTCGGGATCTACAGATCGGGATCCAAGGTTACCGGTTGCCCTGAGCTGCACGAGTCCGTAGTCTTGCCAATAGGCAATCGAACCGAGCCATGGTCGCTATCACGGGACGAGTGAAGTCAGCTCAGTAAGACTGCGAAAGCCAACAATCAAACGCATACCAACGAGTGTATCGCATGTATAATGCAGACCTTGTTCTCCTAGATCACGCGTTGAAAGTAGTAAGCAGACCGTCCACGCCTGTCGAGTAGGTGGTAACGGTCGCCTTCGAAAGTAGGACCGCGGCCGCCGGCGTCTGCTACAGGACGTAGTGATCGTATGTCGAGGCTCTGAGGAAAATCGTTGCTGTTACAGACAGATCAGTGAAGTTCGAAGCGTGGCGGAATATCTCCTGATCACTGGGCATCACTGGTCGACATGGAGGAGACCGAACGTTTGGCAGGCGGAATCGCGGAAGTTGTGAGAGCGAAGTAAGGGCGCTGATAAATCTTCTGCTTAGCAGTTATGTCGCAGGACCGACTTGAACTTGAGTGATTTGGCCAAATGCTCTTCAACTGCTCTTGTAGCTGGCCGGACGGGGAACTATTGCATAGCTCGAGAAAGCGGCTCTTCGAAGATTATAGAGCTCCAAAGAGCTGATTGCGAAACAATCAAGGCGAGGATGAACGTTGTTTCATCACAACGAGTACCGGACATCTAGAGGCAGAGAAACGGGTTAGGAGAGGAGGGAGGTCATGATGATGATCAACGTAGGAAAACGAACAGCGCCAGAGGGAAACCTACACATGCCTTGACAGCACGTAGCAACGCAACGATCAACAGATTGAGTCGTCGAGTTGCACGGTCGACCTCGCTATAATACTGCAGTGAACTTGAAGACTTCGCAGATATTTCAAAGGACCCGACGCTTGTCGTCCATGCTCCGTCCAGTGAGGAACTTGTCGGGCCATGGCTGTCTTGCCGGTGGAAAAAAGAAGAGTAGCCGCAAGGGAAACCTGGTCTTGGAACAGCGAGTCTTGATGCACCATTCGCTCCTCGCAATACGTCCGTCTTGTTTGCAAACCCAATGCCATCATATTCAAATCGCACAATGCTACATAGTTACGGCACGTCGACCTGGCAAGGTATCGGTTACTGGCTAAATGGGAAGAGCATCGTTGATCAGAGCTTACCTCGACAGTTCGACAGAGAGCTCGGTGAGTAGTCGTCTACATCACTGTACTGTGAACCAAGGTCAACGCTTCTGTGAGCAGACGCGCTGTGTTTCGCAATAGCGAGAGAACGTTGCATTGCTCCCGTTCCCGTACTACGATGGTTGTGAGCCCCAGCGACGCGTCTTGATGATATGACGAGGACCAGATGTTGGGGACCCATTGCAGGAGAGGCTCGAAGACAGCACACCAGACAAGCACTTCCGTGGGTTGAATAAGCCTGAGCGCAGCGCGTCCATGCACCTAGACGTGGGTCTTCAGAGAACACGTTGGGACACCGTAGTCACTGCAGTCCCGCTCATCTGCACTGCGCCAACATGAGAATACTGTGATAGCGTCCATTCCGAATATCAGTCGATGGAAATTTTGCGAAGAATATGGAGGCACGCACCTTCATTCCAAAGACACTGCCGTGCTGTCCTCGACGCGTGAACCTCCTCTCTCCTGCCCTTCGATTTCGCGGAGGCTTGTATGCTGAGATCTGGATTCGGGTGATCGTCGCAGAAGAAGCAGTGGGAAGGTTCTCTGAGCTTCAGCAAATGTGCTGCGTGATCGCTAGCAATTGGCCAAAGAGTACTGTGCGATGTTTCTCGCAGTCAACAAGCATTCGAACTGCGAAGAGACTGAGCGCTGAGCAGCTTTGTTTGCCGGGTCGCGGCATAGCTTCAGCAAGCAGCCGAAACAAACCGAACCTGGCAAAAGAGCCGGCGCTTCTTGTCGGACAACGAAATTGCTTGAACCAGGAGCGATAACGTGTTACGTGGCACAGTGGCCGGTGCTGCTGTCATTTCCTCCTCGCAAGTGTGTTCCTCCTAGCCCAAGCATCCTCTCCTCCACATCCTCCCATCCTCCCCTTCCTTCCTTTTGTCTCTCTTTTTCTGCGAAACCTTACTACCCAACTCACGAAAAGACGACGACGACGATCCCCAAAATCCACCATGCCAGCTACACGGAACCGAAAACAAGCAAACGGCGACTCTGAACCAGTACCCGTACCGGCGACCGAAGACCCTCTCGCGGCGAGCACGAGCTCAACTAGCTCAAGTGCCATCTCGGGGCTACTGGCCACAGCAGCGAGCGCAGGAGATAGAGAAGAAGTGAAGGTCAACAATGCTAGTGCGACAGAGATGAAGCACGCGTGTGACGATGCGCTGAAACGCGTGAGTGTTCCCGTTGAACTTTCTGAGCTTTCTGTTTGGCACGCGTCGTGTGCAGGGTTTCGTTGTCTTTAGAGTCGTCTTTCGTGCATGTCAGTGTTGGTGCTGTCGTCGAGTGTGCTTGTGCGCGCGAGCTGAAGGGCGCAGCCTACTCAGGGGGATCCCTGCGTTGGGCGGCCGCTGTGTCGCGCTCATACTACATCCCGCTCGTGTGCGCACGTTTCCCCACTCTTCAAACGCTGTTTGTGGTCCATGACCCGCACGCAGCAGCTTGTGATTTCCTTCAGAAGCTGATAGAGATCACTTGGTCTCTCCTCGTTCCATTCACCTACCTTACATTCCATATAAATCCCGAGCGTACCCATAACAAGGGCGTTCAGCCGCTTCTACTGCCCTCTCGCCTCCTCCGTCTCTCTCTCTCTCTCTCTTCTAGCTCATCTTATCTCTCTGCATGGCGTTCTTAACATTGCTAACGGTCGTACTCGGTATCTTCATCCAGTTCCTCTCAAGACCAGAACTCTTCAAACAAATATACACCCACACGGACGTCCGGCTCGCACTGGGCTGGGCATGCGTGTTCATCGCCGCTGGGACGGGGCTGTATGGGTGGAAAATCGAGTTCGAGAAGAGCAAACCTGTTGTGTGGGCTGGCCTCATCCTGTACGTCACCTCTCCTATTCTATCTGCTCAAAATTGCCCCGCTGTCGTCACCGTGGCGCCTGGTGCTGGATGTATGCATGACATGGCGTCTGAGGATAGCGTGCGGTCGGTCGAGGCGGTGTTCAGATAAGCTGACCAGAGACTTGTTGGCAGGTACATCACATTGACCGTCATCCAAACGCTGTACGCATACTTCATCGAAGGCGACATCGTCTTCGTGGGCAAACGCAAAACATTCGATAAACGCGTACGCACTCCGCTCCTCTCTCCCTCTCATATCCCACCTCGCTGACTTCTCGCATGCTATCATAGATCGTCACCGAGCGGATAACCATCTCCTCCACCTCAACGCCCAGCACACCCACACACCCGCCCGCATACGCGCTCAGCCTCAACTACGTGCGCTCGACGTCTGGTGGCAAGTCCCTGCTGGGCAAGGGCCGGACCTCGTCTGAGCGCGGGTACAACACGTTCTTCGATGAGGCGGGCGCGTTGGATCAGGAGGCGTTTGAGCGGTGGGTTGGCGGGTTGGTTGGGGGTGTGATGGAGGGGAAGTCGGATTAAGTTGTGGGACTGGATGGGCTGGATGGGTGGGATGATACGTGGTCTCGAGGATTGGTAGTTCTGGGACGGGTTGGGCTTTGGGAAGAAAAGGAAGACACGCTGCTGGTTAGGCTGGAAGAGAGGGCTTCTGGAGATATCCTTTGTTTCTTTTCTCATTCACGTTTCCTTCTCGGTCATCACTCCCCCGTTTTCTCGTCTCCTTTCCATACATATGACCACTTGATACGTTGGAATTGGCTTGTTTCTCGGCATCTACATCGTTTCTTTCCTTCCTTCTCCATCCGTTCTGAGTACTCGTCTTCTGTATTATCATCGCGCAGTTGTTGATATTTTGCAATCGAAGTCTTGGAGTCGAGACCAGACTCTGGGATTGTACAAAGGCTATTGGACAACCGAGAACTGGACCGAAATTCTGCCAAGTTACCTCCAAGGTCGAGACCCGACTGCAGACCATGAACGACTCAGGGAAGCTCACAGATTATCACTTGCGAATGAAACCCTCCAGACGAGCGATCGAGGTACAGCGAAGAAAAGCGTCGAGTAGACTTTCCATAAAGCGACATTTCAGACGATCACACGACAATGTAGACTGGGATGAGAGTAGATAGTAAGATTAAATAAACAGTACAAGAACTACAATACAACACATAATAGAAGCCCGAGAGAGGATAATGATAGAGTCTACTTGGCACCCGCACTTGAGAACTGAGAGGAGGGATTCGGATAAGTATGGTAGCAATGAATGAGAGGAGAGATATGCTTACTTTTGTCACAGACTTCGTTCCCTCAGAGATGGCGTGCTTGGCGAGCTCGCCAGGAAGAATGAGACGGACGGAGGTTTGGATCTCGCGTGATGAGATCGTTGACTTCTTGGAGTATGCGGCGAGCTCTGAGAGGGGAGAGACGCGAGTCAGAAACATGATTCTCATCGCAAAAGGGATTGAACGTACTGGATGCTTCGGTAGCGATACGCTCGAAGATGTCGTTGACGAAGGAGTTGAGAATGGCCATAGCCTTGTTTGAGATACCCGTATCAGGATGAACCTGCTTGAGCACTACAAGTCAAAAGCAATCGAAGTTAGAATAGTCGAACTCGAACAAGAAAGCTGAAGTTGCTTACCCTTGTAGATGTAAGAGGAGTAAGTCTCCTTGCGGGTCTTTCGCCTCTTCTTCTTGGAGTCGTCACCAGAAGCCGCAGGCTTCGAGGTCTTCTTCGCTGCCTTAGAGCCACCCTCGGTGGTCTTAGCAGGAGCCTTGGAGGCAGTGGAGGCGGGGGCCTTGCCGGCAGTGGAAGCGGGTTTGGGGGCCATTGCTGATGATTGAGAAAAGTTGGTGGTGGTTGGTGGTTGAGAGTGAGGGAGACGGTGGCAGTAAGGGTGCAAGGATGGATGGGGGGACGAGGAGAGCGCGAGGCGAGGTATTTATACGGACGCGCTCACGACACGTCTGGACGCGGCGCGAGAGGCACGTGCGGCGCTTGTTGAATCACAATCAACAAAGTCACGTGTGTTTGTTGACGCGTTTGCCGCGACGCGTCGCGCGTCCCTATAAAAGGCTCGCGTCTTTCCCCCTCTGTCGCCCTCATCCATCCCCCTCGACGTTACGCTCTTCTACTCAACACTCAACCTCTTCTCATCCACACAACCCCCTTCTCGCACTTACAACAATGTCTGGCAAAGGAAGCGGCAAATCCAAGTCTGGCAAGGCTGCGGCTGAGGCCTCTGGCAAGTCCCAATCCCGCTCCGCCAAAGCTGGCCTTCAGTTCCCTGTCGGTCGTGTCCACCGTCTCTTGAAGAAGGGCAACTACGCTCAGCGTGTTGGTGCCGGTGCTCCGGGTGAGCTGACTTTGGACTTTCGCTCTCAAATTGATCGCATTCTGACCTCTATTTTCCCTTCTTTCTTTAGTCTACCTTGCGGCTGTACTCGAGTACTTGGCTGCTGAAATCCTCGAGTTGGCTGGCAACGCCGCTCGTGACAACAAGAAGCAACGTATCGTGCCACGACACTTGCAACTTGCCATCCGTAACGACGAGGAGTGAGTGCAACTATGGCACATCGTCTAGTCCTTCACATTTACTGACTTGCGCTTTCCTTCAAGGTTGAACAAGCTCCTCGGAGACGTTGTCATCTCACAGGGCGGTGTCGTCCCACATATCAACCCCGAGGTAAGTTACTCTTTGAACAGTGATATCGATCTGGTACTTACATGGATCTACTACAGCTTCTGCCCAGCAAATCATCAAAGGGGAAGAAGGACTCTCAGGAGGTTTAGACCTCACGACGCGCTATTTTATTCGATTGTTTTTGGGCCCTCTGTTGTACTCTATGTATTATTCCCTTCCCTCTTAATCTTATCCGTCAGCCTACGTATAACTCCATCCCATCCCTATGCGTGGAATCTGGTCGATACGCCTACGGGCACCGGAAGCCAAACGCCTCCTGTTCTCGATGTCATTGAACGACGATCTTATGCGACAGATGTCCGGTGTATAGAGCTCACGCCGCAACCCAGGAGCAGAGGGTTCGACGGTGACATCAAACAGCGCCCATTATCGCTTCGAAGGAACTTGTTGTTGGACCGACATTTCGGCTTATGCGGTGGGTGCGATGACTGGTATATCGCGTTCCAGTAACATTCTTTGTACTGTAGCTGATGGTATAACTATTGACCTCAATGGAGGCTCGAATGCGCTTTCTGGAGCTCCTTGCTACTACTAGTGGCGAGGCCAACTGGCCAACCGCGCAGCCGTCTAGCCTTACCAGTGAGACCGTATTTCTCTGCAGCGGCCTAGCGCATAACTCGCACAGCGGCCGCAGAGAACAACGGCCAATGCACGAATGACAGGGAATCGATGTGTAAGTTTTTGATACTTGCACGCTGTCCGCGGTCCTTTAACGGTTCATCCTAACAACACAGGCGCCCGAAGTCGCGAAACGGAACCTGGCCGGAAACGGGACACGAGAATTCGACGCATTGCGGCCGCACCTGCCGAACTGAGACGAACTTTTGCGTTTCTTCTGCGTCGGTGTGCGAGTGGTGTGCGTCTCATGTTCGTCTCCATGTGCGTCGCTGCCGCCGCACCTGGGCGGCCCGGGGACCGCGTGCAGCTTGGACATCGAGCAGAGTGAGAGCCTGATCTGACTCCGCAGAGTGCACTGGCACTCAGTGTCGTAATTTCAGAAACTTCTGAGTAAACTATAGTACCT